>JAECUM010019064.1:0-87865 GCA_016617855.1 Megalonaias nervosa | reverse complement strand
AACTAACTTTGGTTAGCAACGCCAACGGCCCTTTTCAAGTTGTGTGTGTGTGTGTGTATATATATATATATATATATATATATGTGTGTGTGTGTGTGTGTGTGTGTGTGTGTGTGTGTATTTTGTATATGTTGTTGAGAAACTAAACCTTAAAAACCTTCTTTACCCCTTCTCTTGTGATAGTGTTTGTTTGTATGTGAGGGTATAGTAGTATATCTGTATTGTATATGTGATGTGTTGGATCCAAATTTTAACATTACACTTTCCATCATTCCTATAAAATGTTGACCCTTATTTACGTCATCATTTTTACATGACATTTTCCCGTGTCCCTATCACACATTCGTCCCTAAAATACCATTCTCATTTTAGACCTATGGATAAATTTAACATAGGATTTCTCTCTATGTATCCATAACGTCTCTAGCATGTTAACCTTCGGGTGTAATATTATTGTTATATTGTCCCCCAATCGCCTAATAAAACTACAAACGTGACTGGAAAAGTCTTTGCTTCCATATTTGTATACTACGGGTGGTTGATTATGCCAAAGATATTGTTTGTGACTGTATACCTAGATTGCTGTTTTTTAACTTTGTACACTGACTTTGAAATGTAAATATGTTGCTAGTTGTTGTTACGCTTTCAAATGAACTATATGTGTAGAAAATGTTTAAAATGTCTTGCATCGTTGATGGTATCTCAGAATTATAAACACCATCGTTAGGGAAAACACCCAATGTTCTTAAAGTGATTGACGAAAAGCTAGATCTTCAAAGCTGGGAGGCACTGTATCTTCGCCATCCATTTAATATGTTGATTGATTGATGGACCCAGTTGTTTCGGCAAACCCGAATTTGTCAAACGTTTGACCACGCAAAAATTGCAATTGTTCGATCGTCGCCCACAACGTACCTTGTGGTGTTACAAAACGTGGCAACCGTCTCAGAAATTCAAGAAAATCAAAGACAATCCATGTCCATTGTAGAAGGCATTCATCGTGAAGATGATGGGATCATGTTTGACGTTAGTCAGTAATATCTTGTAATCTTTGTTAACATGATAGAACAAGATGACTAAGAAATTAAACTTTGGTTTGCACAATAACAACATCATCGTAATGACAGTATTATTTACGTTACTCCAAATTTATATCAGGAAAGAGCATAGAACCATCATTCTCAAAGCCCATTATGTGGAGTTGTTTAAATGTCCAAGAGATAAATCCCAAGTGTGAATTCAGCCAAACAGTTAGGGACATCTTGGTTCAACTATGCAATTTGTTCATGGTAGGGAAATAGTTCACAGTAATGAAGGTTACACCTATCTGTTCAATGATGTCTTAAAGAAATTTTCAGACTTTAGTCCTAAAAGATGAGCTTGAATGTAGGAAAGATCTAATTGGATCAATGAAGTTTCACAAATATGAAACCTACTATAAACTGTTACATGATGTCCTAAAGAGAGTCATTTCATGAAAAGTATATCTGGAATGTATTAAAGATCTAAAGGGATTGTTACTATCCCTCAAAGAGTTATATTTCACAAGCATGAAGATTTGTTCCAAGTTGTTGCATGACGCCTAGCAGCAGGGAGGGTGAACAGACCATTTTTAGGAGGGTTTATTTGTGAAAATAAAGCTTCCTACGAAAATGAAATGACAAGCGTCGATAATGCTAAACCGAGACGTCTAACCGGGTTGTACTAAACCGAGGCCTCTACAGGGTTATTTTTTTCTTTTGACGCTTGCGTGTCAATTTATTTACCGACCCCTGGTATAAAACACCCGTTGGTCGTCACCCTTGCTGCTACTGTTGTGACTTGACAGAGTCAATGGTGTTAAAAAAGAGTAACGGGTCTCTCAACCAAAACTTTTCTAGAGACCTATGCGATATCGCGACCGAGGATCATGTAAATTTATTGTGATTAATCCACGAGGAATCGCTTGCTCTTTTGAGAAGACTTTTTTAAACTTAATCATATCCATGTCCCCTGAACACCAAGTCTGGTGGATGTTTCTTAGTGTGTGGGTGTCAATGCCATTAAAGATAACCAGAAGATAGCAGTTATCTCTGATCACTTTAGGTATTTGCGCATATCGCTGTGTAACATATACAATATCGGTGTTTTTGTGTCTGCCTAGGGAAAATATCCGAGCTGGATTTGATTGTTTGTCTAGCATCACATCATCGTGTACAACGAGATTGTTGATGCTCCCGTTTAGATCATCTACCAACGGCGCATCGTTGATATCGGTGATAAAATCAATAATATCATTGCCCTCCTCGTTCAACAATTTTGCATTTTCATTAAAATCTTTAAGCTCGTCGTAGCATCGCTGATCATCTGCAGATGGTGCCACTAAATACAACTTATCCCACTTGAGCCATCTCATTATCAGGTAAAGCAACAATTGCGTCTTACCAGACCCAGATGGGCCTATGATAATTGCTCTGATAGAATTTGCTAGCCCTGGATGATGCTTGATTGGCTCTTGTTTTCGTGTCGCTGAGAAATCAATGACATTCATGTTGTAGAAATATATAATAATTATTTAGATTTATATTGTGTTCAGTGCAGAGCACCCACCCCACCACTGGATTAAAAACAATAACGACGAGGAATAAAAAGCGTGCACTTACAGACAAGTGTATGAAATGTGGTACAAAAAATATAAATTTATCTCTCATGCAACAGGCGGAGATATCGCTGCTTCACTGTGAAAATTACCAGGGACTCCATGGGTTAAGTATCCTGGCGAGAAGCATCTTCCTGGATATAATTATTGCGGTCCTGGAACCCGACTTGATATCCAAATTGACGAGAAAGATCAACCAAGACCTGGAGAGTATCTAATAAATACGACTGATAAGCGTGCCACGTTCACGATGTCGCGTATAAAAATCCATATCTAAAACAACGCATTTTGCAGACGTGAATTAGATTCACACTCTAAAGTCTGTAAAAAAATAAATCTTTCAGTGAATCGCTTGCTAAGTTTTTTTTTTTTTTATAAGATCTGCTATGAAAGGTAAACTATTGCTAGGGGTCGGTAATTAATCATAGATAACTATTATAATGGACTCAATTTATTGTAGCCCAAGAGGATATTGGTGGGGTAGAGCAGCGATTAGTAAACTTGCTGATGCAGCAGGTGTCGCACGTTCTGTTGCTGAAGATTAGTTAGCACGTCAGTGAATTTTGTCTACCACCACCTAAAACAATTCAGTACGCACATTTTGATGTCGGCACTCCCAACGAAATTCATCAGGTAGATATTTTGTTTTTACCACATGATACCATTACATCTGGTAGACGTCATCCATCCGCTAGCGGATCACGCACATACAAATAGGCGTTGACTGTCGTTGACGTTGCAAGTAGAAATAAAAAACCAGAACTGCTATCAACAAAGACAGCAACTGAAGCTGCATCTGCGTTTGAACTTATTTATCAACGTGGCGGCCAGCGATGGTGACAGTTGCTACAGGTTGATCCTGGCAAAGAATTTCATCTTGAAGTAACATCGCTGATGCAACAACATAACGTCAAAATCAGACAAGGACACACCGCAATTCATCGCGATCAGGCAATCGTTGAGAGATTTAATCGAACACCATCTGAGCGATTGTTTGGATATCAGTATGCGCAGGAAATATCTCTGAACAAAGTTCAGGCGGACAAGAGATCTCGTGAATGGGTTGCAAGACTAACAAGTGTGATAGCTGCGTTAAATAATGAAATTACTTGTGGAATTTCTCTGACCCCCATCAATGCAGTCTCGAAGAAACACATATCACTGACCATTCGTGAGCGGCAGTCACATGATTCTTTCTCAAAACAACCAGTACTAGGTAATGTGACTGTCAGATATTTATATGAGCTGGGGGAGCTTAAGGGAGGGGTAAAAAAAAGAACGACTGACCCAGTCTGGAGTGTATCCACACATAAAATTTCTAGCGTGGTGAGATCCACGGGTAGACCTGCAATCTACAAACTAGATTCAACTGCTCCTGAACGTGGATTTGTACGTGAACAATTACAAATAATTCCTGAAGATACACAATTACCACCGCCTTCACTTTTGTGAAGGCTCACTTCTATGAAGGATGATTCGCTAGCAGGACATCAGCTCCAGGTCGCTGGCGCCCCGACGTCGATTACACTCAAGACAGGTCAGGATCACATTTTCACGTGTGTGGCCAAGACTATTATTAATTCTATCCACGGTAAATTGTCGTGGGTCATTAGGAGAATGATGCCACAATGTTACTGTGTTACAGCAAGCACAGTGATTATTTTGTTGTTGTTTCAGTGTCATGATAAATTTAACATCATGATGTTTTCCTTACTATATCGTTTAACAATAATGCGTTGATTTCCTGAGTTTGATTATTATTCATCGCGCAGTCTATGATAACCCTCCGTAGCTGAGACATTCTTCTGACTCGAGATACTGCTAGATAAACTAAATTTGACCATTCGATACGATCATCGACAATCCAAATATTAGTTTCCGAAATAGTTAATCCCTGTGATGAATGAATAGTTCTATCCTAGAGTCCATGGATGTTTATCCATCGTTATCGTGCTATCAACAACATCCACAGGAACAACAACAATATCATTACGAACGAGCTTTTGTTTCTTCCTTGACTCTGTCTAGGGTCCCGGAATTTCAACATCAATATTTTGTTTACGTGTATCTGCTGGGTAATAACACAATGGCACAGGTAGATCTTAAAATTTTTCTTTATGTAACAGAAATAATTGCTGCTGAAGTGAATCGCGAACTATCTTCCGACTTGCAACTATCAAATCATCAGGCCTCCACAAATTCAAAAATCTTCGTTTGTTGTTTCTGTAATTATGTTACGCATTATCTCACATTGAATCTTATCTGGCTGCAATCTGATTAGCTTTTTGAACTCTTTCAGCGATTCATCAATAGCTCCATGATCATCAAGTATTTCTTCACAATAATCTAGGAATTCTTTTAACCAGCATGTGGTGATTCACCGACAAAGGTTGTGGTTGACCATGATCACCACACATGATAACAGCAGTATTCCGAGTCAATAACCAGTCAAGAAACATTTTTAATATGTTAACGGATACCGTACATATTTCATCCCAGATAATGATCTTAGGAATATATTTCTCACCCATTCGTTCAGGTATCCACGCATATCCCTTCCATCGAAAGAAACTGTGATAAAAATGAGACTTAACCCCTCTTTCTTTCATCTCTTTGGTAAGCCGGTGAGTCGGAGTTAGTACTACCACAGCTAAACCCC
Source organism: Megalonaias nervosa (assembly GCA_016617855.1). NCBI lineage: Eukaryota > Metazoa > Mollusca > Bivalvia > Unionida > Unionidae > Megalonaias > Megalonaias nervosa. The sequence continues at coordinate 82,568 of JAECUM010019064.1, read as the reverse complement.
TGAACAGACTTATCACGCTTGTTGATTTAGCAGAACCGCCAGTTCCGTTGAGATAAACGGTTTTATGTCTGGCCACAGGATCATATACCGATGGTGCTAATGATGGTTGTGACATTCGACTATTTTTATAATATATCTCCTCAGATCTATAATCCGCGGATTTAGAATAACTGAGTATCTTTTCTTTTTTTACTCTCCACTCGCCCCATGGTGCATCAACGCCGATCTGTAATACATTTAGCAATCCTGCATTTTTTAATTGATATAAAATGAATATGTGGCAACTATAACCGCGGTATCAATAAATCTGTTTATCATCGATAATAAGTTTATCGAAACATACACTAACATCGAAGATCTTAAATGAATAAACTGTGGTGAGTCACCATCAGTGTAGCTCACAATTGTACCTAGTTTGGTTATATCTGATAGGTTAACATTATTTCGATCTACAAATATATTTTTCTCTGTTGTATCAGCAATTATGAAATCGAGCTCAGCATCGTCGATAATTAATCTTGTACAATGCCGTTTTATGACCATATGATCCTCCCTGTGTAAATTTCCCAATTATATTTCTGCCAAGATCTTTTGCAAGTTTAATTTCATAGTCTCTAATATCGTAATTGAAATCTTCGTCAGCCATGACATCGAGGGGTTTTTGGTAGGCAGACTTGCTTTTGCGGACGATACGATATTATTGCTTCACTCACGGTTAACGATATCAATATCTTTGCATCAAGCATATATCATAATAAAACTATTGGAGTCGATCCACGTTTATTAAAATGAGATCAAACCAAACAGCGACAACCGGATAAAGGTTTTCCCATGGAAACTCGAATGACTCAATACATGCAAGTCCAGTTAAGTCAAAATCTGGCAAGGGTCCATGTATCGCAACTCTGGTCATCTCGCGTGTTGGATGTCCAAATCTTTTAAAATACTCAGAACACTCTCCCATTCTAAGAAAACTTCCACGATAACATGCAACAATATCAACTGAGATAACATCCTTATAATTGTATTTAGTATTCCACAATCCGCTGTGTCCGTATTCGACACAACTGCGTTGTATATCTTCAAGAAATTCCAACCGTGTTGGACTCCATGAATTTTCCTCCTGAGCAAAGTGAGCAGCAACTGACGGAACAGTGAAGCAATTACTTGAGAAATCGCTTAATAACATCGGTATCGTTCGTGTATTTTTCAACGCAGTCTCTGTCATTTCTAAAATGAAGAAATTCAGTGCGATAAAGATCGCCATTAGGCCGCGCAAACTGATCATAATAGCTATACTCGGAACTTTGAAACAGCCACACGGAAACATGGTCGCGCTTGATGATATTTCTGATAAAATCGAGCATATCACCGTCATAAAATTTAACCGTTCGAGTTCGTTGAAATCATGTTACTTCCGACGTCCACGCATGCGCATTATGATCGACGATCTCTATTGAAATTCCCTTTGATTTATATCTTGATTCATACAAAATCTGGCCGGTCAGTGTCTTCACTCTTATTGGAAATTTTATTTTCTTTTCCAACTCAGCAACGTCTCTGATCGTAGCTCCATCTTCTTTAACGCGCTCGGCCCAGTCATTTATTTCTTCTCAGATAGGTTAAACCATTTCCACGTATCGCGTTTGTGAAATGTTCTATAGCTCTTTCAGCAACACAATTCAAGGTCAAAATTTTCATTGGTCGAAGATCATCAACGCTAGGCTTATCATTCAGCGGATATATTGCATAACCAACTGCCTTTACAGGATATGCTCGCTCATAATATCGTTTGCCGATACCGTCAATATTCCTGATTTGGAATTTTTATTTAACGTGACAATATCCCCAGCGTGGTCTGATTCTCGAACAGGGTCACTTTTGTTACTGATAATCCAGGTTACGTCGGCGGCGTTTACCTCTACGATAAATTTATTGTAAAAAGGTATCTTTGTTCGTCTAGATAATTAATGATTGTTCTTGCTCGCTGGTCATTCATTGTAGCATCAATCTGGGGTTTATCGTCTTGCCTAATTCTTAATGTTGACCACACATGATCCGCGCCATCGTTACGAAACTCTCTCTTGGCTTCACGGATACGATTGATTAGAGTCTGATTCGTCTAATCAGGGTCAACATCAACCAGATTTCGCCTCTGCAAGTCAGAGATTGTTCTGTCAAGATCAAATCTAGCCTGAGAGGGCTTGATCGCAGGTAATCTTGTAAATTCTTCCATCATATAATTAAGGCAAATATATATTTAAATTGAACTTCAATTTATAATATATAATGATTCAAGCAAAGAATAGTTGAAAGTGGTTGACGACTGGATCTACAACTTGTAATAAGTCTTGTGTAACGGATTTCTGTGCATTTCACCTGCGGAGTGTGCGACGAGAAAATCTAGGACCAAAACCTTCTTTGAAGTGTAACAAGGGGGTTAGTGGGGAAACGCAGTTGTATGTAGACTGTGGAGGCAGCTTTGAAACGGTATTATGATAAAAAATGATAATGTTGAATCTCCTATAAAAGAAAACCGCTGAAGACTATCTGGCTAGATTTACACGCTAGCAGCATCCCATATATTTTTGTCTAGTAATAAAATAATAATTTAGACAAGTGATATATACTATATAAATGGACCAAGGAGACAGCGTTGATGAAATTGTAATGCATCCCATAATCAAGAATTATGAGGCATCGCGTGCTGGTATCATCAGAAAATGTCGACTAAAAAACCAGTCGGTTTTGTCACTAATGCTGGTTATCTCATGTTCAGTGTTGGAAAAAGTTATCATTCACATAGATTTGCTTATGAATATTTTAATGGCCTTATCGAAAAAGGTCTTGTGATTGATCACATTAACGGCCAAAAACTTAAAAATTCTTCGAATAATCTTCAGGCTATTACACAGAGTCAGAAGTATGCACGGGGAAATACTGGAAAAAATGATAATCATCCAAGACCAGTCAAATTTGTACATATACAGACAGGCGATGAAATAATATTTCCATCGACATATGTAACTGCGAAACATTTCGATATTTGCCGGGCTTCTGTACAACGTGTCGCAAGTAATATAACCAACTCAACATTTTCAAAGAAATACAAACAAAGAATAATATTTCAGTATCTCACTGTAAAGAACACTCCAAGTGAAGGGAGATAACTCCGGGCAGATCTGCTTCCTCCACTTGTAGAGGGACTAAACAGTAGCCTCGTTTGTATCCGTGTTACAAGGCAGTGTTATCAACTGCGTAATATTCTATGACGGATTCCATTTGTGGAGGAGATTATTTTTTGTTGGGTTCCTGTGTTTCAAGAAACGTTATCCTTGCCCCCCCCCCCCCTGGTGTCTTTATACCAGGACTCTGTCAAGGCACCGGGGCAAACTTTAGGTAGTTCCTTTGTCCCTGGACAAGGACAAGGAATAAGCCAGGCCCCCCCCTCCCCGATGTAATCCAGGCGAGCTATTTTTGGATTTCCAGGTATTGGTAACTTCATAATAATTTTTAAAACATATGATAGTAGAGAAGGCTCGTGGCCGAGCATTGAGCGTGCGAATTTTCATCCTCAACGTATGGATATTAGCATCTGACTGACAAACTTGTCGACGGTTGCAATAAATCGCATTTAATAATTGGTGGCTCCAAGCCCAACAGAAAATTATAATGACAACTAAAAGTTTGTGTACACCTCCCCACCATGTTAAACGACGTGGTGGGTGCTGATTTTACACTCACCGGGATTTGATTTTGGGGAAGGTGTGCACAAAATTTAAAGTTATCAGTATAAATCAGTTGACGTAAAAATTACTTGGCATGTCCATGAGGTGCAAACAGACGCCCCCCACCCCATGGTAAAAATAGACAGTAAGAGTAAACCAAACAGTGACTCTTAAATACACCTGGTGTAATATAGCCAGGGGGTACCAATAAACTCATGAAGCAGTTGCACCGGTAAATATATGAGAACGATGGCACTGAAAGTGAGAGTTTTGGTGTAAACACAGGGGTGATGACCATGAAGCAGTAGCACCGGTAAATATATGAGAGCGATAGCACTGTAAGTGAGAGTTCCCTGACATAGTCAGGGACAAAGTCCTGGTGTAAAACACCAGGGGGTATAATGCCCAAATTCATGAAGCAGTAGCATCGGTAGATATATGAGAATGGTAGCACTGTAAGTGAGAAGTACCCACACACCGCTCTTACTATTTTTTGTTTTAATTTTAAACAGATATTTATTATATAATGAATAACGAAAATATTAATGCGATTATCTCTGCTATTAAAAAATTACCTGACCGTGTACAACCTTCTGATCAACTTGATCCTGAAAAATAGCAAATGATTTTGAAATATTACGAGAACGAAAATCTGAAGGAAGATACACACTAGCAGCAGAATACAGGTTTATTAAGTTACTCCAACAGGCAATGAAACAATCGCCAGCTTATGTATGTGATGATAGAAACGTCCGGCAATTCGTTCCACTCGCACAGGCGATTGAGAAAATTAGATCAGAGTTGTCTCAAGAATATGAAACAAAAAAAGATTGTGAGTGCACGTGTAAGACAGCTGAAAAAATTATGTATGATTGTAAACAATCGAATTGTGAAAGTGAAAGTTGTGACACCGATTCCCTGGTATGAAACACCAAGGGATTGTGACCAGTTAATAATAGCACACGTTTCATTGATCCTTGACTAGTCAGGAAAGATGTTGTGGAATGTTTGTAATCTACTTGCGAATAATCGAGCGCACGTTTCATTCATTCCTGACTATTGGCGGCGGCGTCTGCCGCTGGGGATATAGTAAAAATATTAATATATTTTTTACTGCGCAAAACATCACTGTGAAACACTGCAACGTTTCCTTTGACCTCTGTCCCTGACAATAGTCAGAAGGATAAGATCAGGGATAGAGTCCTGGTGTTCTACACCTTGTCCTTGTCCTCCTAGTGACAACGTCACTAGGAGAAGGGAGACAAGTGGGGTCTCTCGGATCGTTTCACTACCTCACATTCCAACTTATCGTCAAAGATTCCTCTCTTAAATCAAGAAGGTGTCCGTGCTGGTCAGTAAATCTGAAATGTATCCGTGATAATAGCGGATTATGACATTTCAGATAAACCGGATTAACAGGTACTGACACAATCAAAAATCCACGTGGAACTTCAGGAGTAAATGAGTATAGGATATATCCTTGCTGGCCTGCCTGGATCTTTCAAGATCTACTCCAGACCAGACCGGGTCTGGTAGCTACCATCGATCGCATAACACATCAGATTGACTGCGATCGTTGATGCGATATTGACAACACCTGGTGATATATGACGACCACCGCCGTCTGGATCATCGTTATGGGTTAGAATACTCGGAGGAGGGGATAATTTTCTCCATGATTCTAGTATCTTTGGAAAATATTCATCAATGATATCACTGACGGTTTTTGTCAACTCATCGGAGTTGAATCCTGGTAATCTGAATGTTGGTAATTCTGTTTCTGTAATCGTATAGTGTCTGAGGAACAGTTACTTAATTGTCATCAAATAAGGACGTGAAATTTCGGCGAAGCTATCACCAGTAGCAATTACTGTTTCAATAATAAGCCAACTGACAAACTTGATGTTGGATACAACCTGGTTTAGATGCTGTACCGTTGCAATGATTTGTTGCTTTAGATCGTCGTTGAGATATTCTTGTATGTAACTGGAAAACAACTGTCGCAGTTTGATGCTTACTTTTTTGGTGTTCAGGTTTAATGGCATTAGGGAATGAGTTAATAAAATCCTCGTCGACACGCGACGTTTCATTATCATCGTAAGAATATATAGTTTTTAATAATTTAGGAAGTCTTGTATCATCAGTCGAGGTAAAATATGCACTCATAGCATCCACTGGCTTGGAGTCAACCGGGTCAATAATAATGCTACTTCTTTTCTTATATTTCCATGGAATAGTTTTTCTCTACTCTGGAAGGTTTAAGAACATTTTCTTATCTGATTAATCAGATCGTTGAGGGTGCGTTAGTGCTGGTGGTGCTGGTGGTGGCACTTCTGGCCATCCTAACACAGTTCGGATCGACGACTGGTATTTATCAACGCTGTAGTCAGGCGCTGATAGTTCAATGGCGTAAGAAAACGTTGGCTCATGAACCGAGATTGCGATCTTGGATTCTTTTCCTGTGATAGATTTGATTCTGCGCTGAAACTCATTGTTGATCTATTCGATTTGATAACTGTCCGTAGGTATGCCCACAACGTTCCAGTCTGGTGTTCGATCTCTTATTTTTATACGCAAATACCAATGAATTATTTGCTCGCAACCCACCGAATGACTTTGATCTAATATTTGGCCAGCTGTAATATACTCGCAATTGTGCTTGGGTTAGTTCCTTGGCTGGAATTGCCGTTGGAATGTTAACATCAAATTCAGGCTTGGTTGAGCTCGCTGATATCATCGTGGTTGTTGGTGGTGTTGTATTAGCGACGATTTGTTCTAGCAATCGCTGTGATCGATCTTGCGACATTATTATTTAAGTCAGGGATCTAAATACCTGTATTTGTCGGAGTCGGCGGCGTCTCTAATCCTTGACAATCAAAGGGTTGGTTTGCAGTTTCATCATGGTAAACCTTAATCATTTCTGCGAATTCCTGATCTGATATTATTCCATCATTCAGCCCTGATGATATCAGCGATGATAATTTGGCGTGTGCTTGTGTTGCCGCTGATAGCAACGTCGTGTATTCGTGTAATTTATCAGCCGCGCACGTGGATAGCTTTTTTTTGCGATGATATTAAGAATACCAGTAACACCGGTTATAATTGCAACACCAATTCCTTTTACTGGTGCTATTATGTATGTGGCTGATAATGCTCAGATTATAGTTACTGTTCCAGCGACTACGGCGAATGCAGAGTATACAATTATGTCAGTAACAGCGATACGTCCGCGGTATTTGTTTGTTTGTTTGTTTGTTTGTTTTACTGTATGCGCATCAATGATATTTTCAGTTGGCTATGCCACAAACACGCTCGTATCTGAAACGTTGAACATCAGTTGGGGTTACCGGTAATTGGTTCATTATTTAAATTGCTAACACATTAAGTAGGTGATATATTAGCGACGAATTCAAGACACCAATAGTACAACACGCCTAAACCTTTTTCTTCGGGTTCCACCACAAATATTCCCTCGTCGTTTTGTTCCAATATCGCTAACATAGATCCAGACGATCCGTTAACTGGATAATGCCGTGTAGTTGTGGTAGATATTGTAAATGTTGTAACGCCGAGTACTGAGAACCTGTACACACCGGTAACATTAGCGGTAAATCTGATGGATTTATTGAGTGGTGTCCATTATGCTGATCCAGACGCTACTGTATATACTACACCACCGGTAATCTTTCTAATGTCAGAGAGCTTAATGTCGACGACTGCTGGACTCCCAAAAAATTCATTAATGCCTCTATTTGTGTTTCTACGAAAATCTATAAACGCGGTTACATGATTAGCATATTCAAATCTAAACGTGGTCATTCCATCCTTGATTGTCATTAACTAGGTCATCATCGGGATGTTGCTATTGTCGACGAATTTCTTAGTTGCATCGTCATCTTTTGATTCTGGTTCTCTAAGACCATTGATTTTATTATTAGCCAGATTGAGAGAATCAGTTATTCCATTTGCCAGTTTTAGCAGCGCATTTACTGATCTCAGTTCTGATCGTGGCGTCATTGCTGTCCACATATTTTTTTGTTGCCGCATCATAGTCTGATTTTGGTTTACTCACATTGATAACTGTATTTCTGTTCATGTTGAGATCGACATACATAATATCTCCAGTTCTTCTGATGCATCCAGTAATCTCTCCCATGAGTGTTAGAATTGATTCCTCCGAGTTTTTAATTTTACCGTTTTTAGCAAACACCAGTGAGTTATCTTCGGTGGTACCTGGAACCCGCAGAATAATATCTGTCAACGGGATATTGCCCGTCTTTAACCGTCCTTGCTGATTCTGAAAAACAACAACTTCATTTTTGATCCACATCTGCGAGACACAAATGATTAGCGAGCGATGAGCTCATCAAGGGTTGCATATTTGGATAAGTCACCTCGGTGCTTGCCCTGAGTAAGACTCAGAGCAGATCTTCCGTAAATATCTACCATTGTATATTACACTAAGACCTGTTTGAAACGTTAGACGACGATGTTGTCTGGTGTTATACTCGTGCCTGACTTTATAAGGCGGTGTTATGGACCCTGACATAGCGTCGAGCACAGCGGGTACTTCACGGCGGCATATTGGCGGATCAGTTATTGTCTGTGTTGGTAATGTTGAATACCAGATCGGAGTGTTATGCATTCCGCCGACATATTTTAAAAAATTATTTTGCTGGCGTCAACCCATACGAACCAAAATAAACAACACCACGAGGGTCATCCGCATTTGCATCCCAATGAATACCTCTTCCACCGTTAGTGGAAGGAAAAGAACTTCCATCTAGATTAATGATATCGGTTTCAACACGGTTTGGTTGTTTTGGTAATTGATCACGCATAAAAACACCTCTGAAGTTTTTGATGTTTAATTTCTTAATGTACCACCCGTCTTGGCAATGTCTTTAATGGTACCCGTAGAAAGATCAAGTCTAACACCAGTCACTGATCGTTTAGCGTAATTGAAGTGCTTGAGTTGACGTTCTGTCAGGGATAGTTTATTTGTACCTTGCAACACTGCTGATTCCAGCAATATTTTTATTCCAGAATTCTGTTTTTAATGCTGATTGTAGCTTTTTAATCTGACCAAGAGTCAGAGTAACATTAACATGATGATATGACATTATAATATAATGGGTGATTTAATTACTGATCGTGCACTTGGGATCGCAAGCGATCCAGTTACATGTTTTCCACTGGGGCATCAATGACTCTCATTCGTCCACCAACACCTTCAAGCAGCATTGTTTTGTCTGAGAGTATAACAGTGATTGCTCTGTAATTAGCAATAGCTCCTCTTGCCACACGAGCTCGAAAGTTTATATCAATGACAGATTGTCTAAATAAATCCATGTGTTCCAGCGAAAAGTATTAGATCGGATACAGCGTTGTAAAATCTAGTTGTGATATTTGTAGACCAGAATCAACATTTTTTTCACGTCCGATGAATGTCATCAAATGATGATATGCACGTGCAACATAATTGTTATCAAAGTTCAGTATTATGTCCTCAGCTGGTTCTTGATGTCCATTTATTCTCGGCGAAACTTTAGTAACACCAAGTTTGTCAAATATCATTGTGCTATGTAATTGTGAGTTTACTCTAGCAGTATCTTGGAAAGCAATTACACCTTGCTTTAATGCTATCTGCCATGTGAATAAACCATTAGTGGTACTTTGAACACTATCTGTGGTCATCGTCAACCATGATAATGTTGATTTACCACCCGAGTCCATAAAAGAGAGCAGCCGTTGTTCTTCGGACAATGAGGGTATCATTGTTGACATCCACAATGAAAGTTTTGTCAGTATTACTTTACCTGCATCACCGACAGGGTGCCAGATTGCATTATTGTCGGTAGCCTTTCTTACAAGTACAACTGTATGCTTAGGTCCAAAAATAACTTTAAAGACATTTCTGCAAAATCAAAAGATATGTGACAGTGGAATTGCATATGAAAATGTTGTACTTCCAGCCTTCAGCATCGATCGACGTGATGCGAATCCTAAGCTGAATTCTGGATTAGAACCATGAACCACCGGCCACACTTCAGCGTCAGCGTTGTCGGCGAAGTTTCTTGGTCGTCTTATATTATACTGTCTGTTGTCAGGGTGGTAAGTAGTATCATTCACAAACATCATTGACGGATCAGCAGATCTTGTCTTGAATAATCATCGGAATATCTTACTAGACCCAATATCGTAGAGGCAATGTCTACGTTTTCCACGCACGATTCAATGTTTCTTCCAAGGATGCTATACCTAGCACTGTTGAACAACGCCATGATGCATTTATTAGGGAAATAAATAAATTTTGTTAAAACTTACAAAGCTTGTTGATTTCACTCTTTTCTTCTCTTACTTTTAAACGAGCCTATATGTAACAGAGAAAATTGGGTGCTCGTCCGGGATATTTTAATTCGGCTAAAATCTTTCGGAAAATTGTTTTTTGAAATTTAAATTCCCCTAGTTTTCAAATCACAAGTACTATTTTATATTTTGTTTGAAATCTTTAGTGAAAACAACAGGCTTTCATTCACATTGTCATCAAAAGTGGAACGTTTTCTTTCCAGTCCAACTCAGGAGCAGTTGGATAGTCTGAAAAAAGATGAGTTGCTTGATCTTGCCAGAAGGTACGATCTTTCTGAGGCAAAATCTTCCTTAACGAAACAAGAAATTTAAAGAATTTTGATGCAATATTTGGTAGAGAAGAATGTTTTTGATAAAAGTGTTTTGGCTACGGTTAATAAGTCGGTATCAGACTCTGACATAAAAGTAATGGAATTAAAAATGAAATACAAGATGGAATTGGAATTGGAGTTGAAGAAGCTCGAGCTTCAGAAAGAGAAAGAGAAAGAACAAATGCAGTTGCAATTGCAAGAGAAGCAATTGCAGCTGCAATTTGAAGAGAAGGAGAAAGAGAGTCAGGAGAGGGAGAAAAATAAATGAAATTACAATCTGAAGAAAAGGAGAAAGAGAGACAGGAAAGAAAAATATGATAAACAAATGAAATTGCAATTTGAAAAGGAGGAGAGAGAGACAGGAGAGGGAGAAAGATAAACAATTGCAATTTGAAGAGAGACAGACAGACAGAGAGACAGAGAGACAGATGCAAAAGGAGAAGCATGAAAAGGAATTTCAAATTAAAATAATAGAAATTGAGCTGGGAAGTGAAAGGCACGATTCCATTTCACATACAAATTCAAGTTTTGACATTACAAAAAATATTAGGTTAGTTCCCCCTTTTAGCGACAAGGAAGTAGACAAATATTTTATTTATTTTGAAAAAGTTGCTTAAAATTTGAAATGGCCAAGGGAGCAGTGGACTCAATTATTGCAATGAGTACTTTTTGGAAAAGCCCGAAATATCTATGCATCCCTGTCAGTACAACAGAGTTCTGACTATGGTCTGGTTAAGGAGTGCATCTTAAGGGGTTATGCGTTAGACCCTGAGGCTTATCGGCAAAAATTCAGAAACTATAAAAAAGAACCTGGACAAACTTATGAAATTTGCAAGAGAAAAAGAACAGTTATTTGAGCGATGGTGCTTAGCCGAGAAAGTTTAACATGATTATGAAAAAATTCAAACAAATTGTGTTACTTGAAGATTTTAAGAACTGTATCACTAATGGCATTAAGAATCATCTTGAAGAGCATGAGATTGAAACCTTGGAAAATGCCGCTCTTGCTGCTGAAAAGTACTCCTTAACTCATAAAGCTCATGTTGTAGTCAAATCTTTCACTCAGCAGTCTACTGGTAGAAAGGTGTTTCATCCTAATACGACTCCTCCTAAAACTCGATCTGGCACAACTTCTAAAAATCAAGCTTCTGATAAATTTGATTCAAAATCCTTGTCTGTTCCTACGTGTACCTATTGCAAGAAAAAAGGACACGTCATTTCTGATTGCTTCAAATTGAAATATAGGCATCAGAATCAAGATAGACCTATCCCAAATGCTCTTATTTCTAAGAGGTCAAGGTCACGGTCATGTATTGAAAACAATACGTTTGTTGGGTCTCAAATATCCCATTCTGATTTTATTATGGAGAATTATGAACCATTCGTGTCGAAAGGTTCTATATCACTCTTGGGTGATTTGGCCAATCCTATCCCTATTAAAATTTTAAGGGATACAGGAGCTTCTCAGAGTCTTTTATTGTCAGGTATTTTGCCTTTATCTGATAATCCCTGTTCTAATGAGAGTGTTCTCATTCAGGGAATAGAGTGCGGCTTTGTTAATGTTCCTCTCCATTCTGTAAATTTGTCATCAGACTTAGTTTCAGGACCTGTGACAATCGGAATAGTGTCTACTTTACCCGTTGAGGGCATTCATTTGTTGCTAGGCAACGACCTAGTTGGTGACAAGGTTGTGGTTAATCCACTTGTAACTGACAAGCCTTCTTTGGATCAGAAAGTTGATCCTACTGAAAAAGAATTCCCTGACTTATACCCAGCTTGTGCAATTACGAGAGCTATGTCAAAGAAAGCTCTTGAGAATGATTTTGATAAGGAAGATATTCCTTTAGCTGACACATGTATTGGTCAGGTTTTTGACGAGGCCACTTTCACTTCTAATTTGGATCAATCAAAAGGTATTGATCACAGTGATCCTCTTTTAAATACTCATTTTCTTTTATATAATCAGGGTGACAAACGACAATCACTTGTCGTCGAACAGGAAAAAGATCCTGAAATCTCCTGTTTGTTTCAAAGGGCCATTAGTGAAACTGAAGCCACTGATGTTCCTATCTGTTATTTCATTAAAAATGGAATTCTTATGACAAAATGGAGACCTCCCGAGGTACCTGTTAGTGATGAATGGTCATTAAACTATCAGATTGTAGTTCCAAAATCTTACAGACAGAAAATACTTAGTTTGGCCCATGAAACTCCTCTGGCTGGTCATTTAGGGATATAAAAAAAAAACTTATCACAAGATCTTGACTCACTTTTATTGGCCAAAAATCAAAAGTGATATTCGTAAATTGTGTAGATCTAGTCATACTTGTCAAATGGTAGGAAAACCCAATCAGAAGATACCTAAGGCTCACCTGCAACCAATTCCTGCATTCGACGAACCATTTAGCAGAATTATGGTAGATTGTGTTGGTCCCTTCCCTAAGACCAAGCCAGGCAACCAATATTTGTTGACCATTATGTGTGCGTCAGTAAGATTCCCAGAGGCAATTCCTTTGAGGAATACTATAGTTAAAGCTTTGATAAAGTTTTTTTTACTCAATTTGACCTTCCCAAATCTGTCCAATCTGGTCAAAGGTGAAATTTCATGTCTGGAATTTTCCTGCTTGTTATGCTTGAATTTGGCACTCAGCAATTCAAGTCAAAAGTGAAACTACGGCTTCACAAAACTTTACTTGAGAGAATTTTTGAGTCCTGTAATAGAATTCATTCTCTCTTGCTCATTCCTCAAACTTTTCTTCAATTTAGATTTTATGCCCTTACAAAGTAAAGAAGAAAATGAATGAGTTAAATTATAATAATAGTACTCTGATCTAAATAAATTAATGGAGTACTAATATATTGAAAGAGACAGCCAAGTAAATTATGCAATTAATTTAGTTGTACCTGTCACACCAACTGAAGATTTAAGTGAAGAAATTCAATTGGACACCGTTGATCTTGGAGCAACAAATCTTCGGAATTCGGAAATTATGAAAGATCTGGACCAGAAACTTTTACATTTACAACAACAAGAGAGGAATGAACTTAAACAGTTATTATTCAAATATGAGCACTTGTTTCCAAATATTATTACGAGGACAAACAAAATTTTTCATCACGTTGAAATTGTAGATTCAAAACCTGTGAAACAACACCCATACAGGATGAACCCTCTCAAACAGGAATACTTGAAAAAGGAAATTCAGTATTTGCTGCAGAACGATTTCATAGAACCTAGTAAAAGTGATTTGAGTTCACCATGTATACTTGTTCCAAAACCGGATAAAACTTTCCGTACGTGCACTGATTATAGGAAGGTGAACAGTGTGACAAAAACAGATTCATTTCCATTAGCAAGAACCGATGATTGCATTGATAAAATTGAAAATGCCAAGTACGTCACCAAATTTGACCTTCTGAAAGGATTTTGGCAAATTCCACTTACGGAAAGAGCGAAAGAAATTTCGGCATTTGTGACTCCAGATGGACTCTATCAATATAAAGTAATGCCGTTCGGGATGAAGGGTTCCCCAAGTACCTTTCAACGCATGATGAATATTATTACCTCTGGTCTAGAAAATTGTGATGCTTACATCGATGATGTCATTATCTACAACGACACCTGGAAAGAACATCTAGCCACGATTCGGAAATTCTTTGAAAGACTCACTGATGCAAATTTGACAATCAATTTATCTAAAAGTGAGATTTGCCGTGCTTGTGTAACTTTTCTAGGACATATTGTGGGACATGGTCAAATTAAACCTATCGATGCTAAGGTCAAAGCTATCTCTGATTTTCCTGTGCCTGTCAGTAAAAAGCAACTGATGCAATTTTTGGGTATGGCCGGATACTATCGCAAGTTTTGTTCCAATTTTTCTAATATTGCTGAATCTCTGACAAATTTGTTAAGTAAGAAAAACAAGTTTCTTTGGACTGATAAATGTCAGGAAGCTTTTGATAGATTAAAAGCCATACTCACGAGTGCGCCGGTTCTAACTCCAAATTTCAATCAGTCTTTCAAATTATCTGTGTATGCAAGTGATGTTGGGATTGGAGCAGTATTGATTCAAGAAGATAGAAATGGTGTTGATCACCCAGTGTGCTATTTCTCTAAGAAATTAAATAAGCACCAAAAAAATTACTCAACAATCGAGAAGGAATGTTTGGCGTTAATACTGGCATTACATCATTTTGAAGTTTACATTAGCTCAGCTCCTTCTCCAGTTGCTGTGTATAGTGATCACAACCCCCTTACTTTCATCGACAAGATGAAAAATAAAAATCAAAGATTATTAAGGTGGAGTTTGTTTTTGCAAGAATATAATCTCAGCATCAGGCACATCAAGGGAAAAGACAATTCGATTGCAGATGCACTTTCCCGTGTATAGAAATATCATTTTCATATACACTTTGTATAATTCATAAGAGTTCTTCTTATGTAATTTTCTTTACCTCATGTAGAGTTTTTCTTTATGGGGGAAAGTGTTACTAATATGATATTTTTGAAAGAGATATTATGTTTATATAAAACGTAATATGACTCGCATAAGCACGATTTTATCCTGCCGTGGTTTGTCGATTTAGGTAAACACTACGCGAAGACGATTGGTTATTGCCAAGGTCATTTTCCTGGCCCACGTGAAATTGCATTGTTTATTGCGAAATAGCCACGCGTTCCATCGTGCACTCCCGAAATGACGTCTTAGTTCAGTTTAAAAATACTCAGATCCCCGTGAAATATTCAGTGGTACAATACATCTTCAAGAAGAAGGATATATTTCTATTAGGTGCCGTAAAGAGTTGTATTTTTACATCTTTGGAGCTCGAGATGTTTTATTATAGATGACAGCTTGTTCAGAAGTTCATCTATATTTTAGAATATAATAATTTATTCCCTGGGGAACTAAACAAGTGACAAAGACATTCGATAGAAATTTATTCTAAATTGAAACATTGCAAGTTGTGGTTCAATGTGGAACTCTTGACATTCGTATAAAGACTTCACCTGACGTCATCATCCTCCATCTTGGAACGCACACACACGCAACTAAACCAATCCTGTAATGCTTAAAATTTAATCTAAAGACCATCCATCCAATTAGTACATAGCATGTTATCTTTTAGAGTTCACTAACAATGGTGACAGTGGGATTGCTAGGCAAGTACCCATAACAAGATTCGAACCTGGATTAAGTTAAAATTATTTAGTGATAGAACTTGTATGTTTTCAATACTAGGATAAATGTTTAGATTGTCTTCACAAACTATACGTCCTATTTTTTATTTCCACCTTTTCACCGTGTTTTCTAGGGAAATAAATTATTTTTGTTAAAACTTACAAAACTTGTTGGTTTCACTCTTTTCCTCTGTTATTTTTAAACGAGCCTATAGGTAACATTGTATCCTGAACTTGCAACTCGATTCTTCCACGCTGATTTGGCTCTCGTGCATCATACGAATAATATTGATAATCACGTACCGATTCATCTTTGAGGACTGGCGCATCCATGTCAAATGCGGGATCAGATACACGCTTGAACAATATTATACTTTGCTCTCGTCTAACACGAAGACCACTTCCTGCTGTTAGACTAGCAGTTATATTTTTTTTCTTTTTCCGACTGTACCAGTGGCAGGGGTACACCAGCCAACTCTGCTAGTCTTTAATTTGCAGCTTGATTTATTATTTTACTAATATTTGCAGGTATAACTTCGGTACTTGCCAGTTTTACTGGCTGTAGTTTTACTGACTGAGGTCGGACCGCTGACGGTCTGCGAATTAATCGTGCTAGTCTATCCTTGATTGATGAGAATGCTTGACTAGCAACATCACCATCAACACCAATACCTTTATCACGAACGTCAGTAGCTTTCATTCCCAGTTGCTTTGCAATCGTTATTGCTTTTGGGGCTATCCTTCTGAATACACCCTGAACAACATCACAGAGTGCATCTCCGCAGATCGCTTTATATGTTAGTAATCGTGAATTTATCACCCTGACCATTACAGGTCTACGTTGAGAATTATGTATGATCATACTATTTTCTTTTCACTGATCTAATTGCATCAATCACTGCGATAATCATCAACGATTTCATCAATAAGATACAGATAAACATAAATGTCCATGATTCCGCCTGTAAATAATCTCTGACAAATAGCAGCTGCTTCAGTAATGATTTCTGGGAAATTATTACCGGCTCGTCTTCCGCCAATAAGAATTTCTAGTCTATCAACATCGGCAAAGACGTTATTGGGACATGGAGTAATAAGACCACTTCCCCTGGTACCTTTACCAGGAGTGACCCAGTCGCTCTCGCTAGACAGACCACTTCCAGTGGCACCGGGGTCAGGATCTGTATCATACTATTTTTCTTTTTCCTTACTTGTTGTTTCGTCTGCTTTTTCCTTACTTGTTGTTAAGGTTGATGTCCTTTCTTGTCTAGCTTTTTTAAATTTCAACTTCATTTCTTCTTCTTTTCGTTTCTTTTCTTGTTTTGCTTGTTCAATATACTCATCTACTGCCTGGTTAAAAATGTTAAACTGATTAACATGTCCCTCAGATCTGATCTGCGAAGTATCAGTAGCGACGCGATATACATCCCTAACCCAATCGGCAGATTTCAGAGTTTTAATATATTCGGGTTTTACACACCTATCTCTATCACTATATCCAAACTCGCAATATTAATTAATTGGCCTGAGGTTTTGATGGCGGCAATATCTTCTGGCGTTAATTTATCTATAATGTTAGTTCTAACTTTTGGCGGAGGCGATAGCTATCTTCAGGTTGTGGTTGAGGAGGTTGCCGGGGCGGTGGTGGTCTAGTTACTCGAAGACGGCCAACAATATCAACAGGCAATGTCTCAAGATCTTTTTGAGCTGCCTCAGTTGCTGTAACAATTTTCTTTGTTGGTTCGACAATTGGTTTAAATAACTGTTCTGTACCTTCTGTAAATTCCTCCTGAGACTCCTGATGCGCTTGTAGTTGTTGCTTGACAGAATCACGGACGGGGAGATATTTCTTAATTTCCTCTAGTGGCTGTCGAGCTAGTTTAGCTGTGCGAGATTCCATCGTTAGCGTAGGATCGCTCATTATTATTGACATAATAATGATTTAATTACTCAACATAACCACGTCGCTACAGCGGGGGACGACCAACGGGTGTTTTACACCAGGGGTTGGTAAATAAATTTGACACGCAAGCGTCAAAAGAAAAAATAACCCTGTAGAGGCCTTGGTTTAGTGCAATCCGGTTAGAGGTCTCGGTTTAGCGTTATTGACGCTTGTCTATTCATTTTCGTAGGAAGCTTTATTTTCACAAATAAACCCTCCTGAAAATGGTCTGTTCACCCTCCCTGGTGGTTAGCATTATTGACGTTTGTCTGTTCATTTTCTCAGGAAGCTTTATTTTCACAAATAAACCCTCCTAAAAATGGTCTGTTCACCCTCCCTGCTGCTTGCCTGCATACCATTTTTGGAAATTTAATCATTTAAAGACCATTTTAATGGTAAGAGAGGTATTCAAGGGATTTGATGCACAGAAAGAAATTATGGAAGATATCAAAAGGTCTAAAGGGATTTTCAAAATTGCCCTATTGAGTTATATTTCACTGTTATGGGGGTTATTCCAAATTGCTGCATTATGCTTTCATGCCATATTGGAATTTAGTCCTAAAAAAGACTTTTTAAAGGTTAGAGAGGTCTTGAGAGGAGTTCTTGCATAAACTGAATATTTGGAAGATATTAAACTTCAAAGGGTATTTCTACTATTGCACCAAAGACTTATATTTCACAGTTATGAGGGTTATTCTAAGTTGCTGCACAATCCATGCACACCATGTTTGGAAATTTAATAATGTTAAAACCATTGTAAAGGTAGAAAAGGTCTTCAAGGGAGTTGTTGCAGAAAAAGAATATTTGGAAGATATTAAAGATCTTGTTACTATTGTCCCACAGAACGTATTTTGGTTATTCCAAGTTGTTGCATGATGGTTGCATGCAACATTTTGGAATTTAGTCTTGGAAAGATTGATTTAAAGGTAGGAAAGGTTTTGAGGAGAGATGTAGCACAAAATGAATATTTGGAGCATATTAAAATTCTCAGTGGACTATTACTGTTGCCCTATAGGGTTATATTTCAGTCTAGGGTGTTTATTCCAAGTTGTAGCACTATGCTGGCATGCCATTTTTCACAATTTAGTTCTGAAAAGACTATTTTCAAGGTAGGAAAGATCTAGAAGGGAGATGTTGCATAACATGAATAGTCGAAAGATAAATATTAAATGTCTAAAGTGAATTTTACTATTGCCCCATAGACTTGTGTTTCACTTATGGGGGTTATTCCAGTGGATGTGGTATGATGCATACATACCATTTTTAAAAAAAAATTAATCGTTTTAAATACTATTGTAAAGCTAAGAAAAGTCTTCAAGGTAGTTATTGCACAAAAAGAATATCTTATATTAAAGATCTGTAAGCGTTGTTGCTATTACCTTATAGAGTTATATTTCTCTATGGAGATTATTCCAAGTTGCTGCATGCCATATTTTGAAATTAAATCCTAGAAAGACTAACATAAAGGTAGAATAGGTCCTGAAGGGAGTTTTTTTTTTTGCATAAAATGAATATTTAGAAGATATTACACATCTCAAGGGCCTGTTACTATCACCCAGTATGGTTATAGTTCACAGTTATGGGGGTTATTCCAAACTCTTGTGTGATGCTTGCATTCTATTTTTTGGGAATTAAGCCTTAGAAAGACTAATTAAAACATAGGAAAGGTCTTGAATGGAGTCAAGGATCAATAGAGTTAATAAAGTATGCATGTAGACATACCAAGAAATTAAAATAGAAATTTGTGTTTTTTAGATATCTTCCATTACATAATTTTACAACAAATGAGTATAACATCTTCATGGTAGTAAAAGGTATGGCACCTATTCTTGCAAAGGGTTACAGCTGAGAAATGTCTACAAGAAATCTTATGTTGGATTAAAGGTATTGTCATTTAATATGTGGTACAAATGATAAAGCAACAACTATGTGATGATTTTAAGAGTTTTGTTTGTGTTCTTATTTACAGTTTTATAAATATCAAACAAACAAGAAATCCATATATTAAGAAGCAATTCTGTGTTAACAACTTTCCAGTATGATGAACTCAGCCTCAAGATGTGGATGCCTTCAACATTTGCTATCATATGTATCAGTACCTTGAAGCTGATGAAGAAATAAAAGCTGCTTTAAAATATTTTATTTAACATGAGATGGTGATCTAAGGTGTCCAAGTACTTCATTCAATATATATCCATATACATGCCAAGGTGTACTGTTAGGACTCTATGGTCTTAAAGCCAGTAACAGAAAAGAGTGAAAAACAAGTTTTGTAAAATTCGAAAAACACTTTATTTCCCAGGAATAAAAAGTTAAAATTTAAAAAGAACTTACAATTGTGAATTAAATCTCAAATGGTCCAAAAAGTTCAATCACAAGTCTAAAAGTATAGAGTATTCCAAATGAATTCTAGTGGTGTTCCAAATGATTTCCAATCTTGAAAGTGCTGATGTATCAACTGCCTGCAATAGCCTAGAATTGGGTCGATGTGCTAACAGTCTTGATGTATCACAATGATATAATCCAAAATGTCTCCACATGAATTCACAATAATCCCAAAATAGGAATTTTGTTCAACAGTATTATTGAGCACTTTTTAATTCCTCTAACTAAATAAATAATAAATGTAAATAAATAAATCCTCTCAAATTAAAACTGATAACAACTAAAACTAAAGAGAGAAATTAAGAATTTGTTTACATCTCCCTTATACAAAAACATAAGACACAAAATGAGGACCAAGATGGGGGTTACCTTAGTGAAAATTTCCATCAAACTGTAAAATTTGTTTTAGAATTTGCCGAGGTCAGAATCAAGGCTGTGTCTAGAACTCAAACAAAGTAAACATGTTTACACACAAATAATAAAAATCTTAATATATAATATTCAAAGAATATATGGAAGAAATTAATTGTCTAAAATGGTTGTTACTATTTCCCCATCAAATGTTTCACAGCTATGAGGGTTATTCCCAGCTGTTGTACTATGCTTTCCTGCCATATTTTCGAATTTAGTAAGATAAGTCTATTTTGAGGGTAGGAAAGGTCTTGACGGTAGTTCTTGCATGAAATGAATATTAAGGTTCTGAAAGGAGCTTTTCTGTTGCCCCACAGTCATATTGCACATTTATGGGGGTATTCTAAGTTGTTGCACAATGCTTGCACACTATTTGGAAATTTAATCATGTCAAGACTCTTGAGAAAGTTGGAAATATCTTCTAGGAAAATGTTGGAGAAAAGAATATTTGGAAGAAAATAAAGGTCTAACAGTGTTGTTCCTATTGCCACATAAATTATATTTCACTGCTATGAGGTTATTTCAAGTTATGCAATATGCTTTCATGCGATATTTTGGCATTTAGTCCTAGAAAGACTGATATAAAAGGAAAGGTCTTGAAGGGAGTTGCTGCATACAATGAATGTTTGGAAGATAGTTAAAAAAATCTAAAGGTACAGTTACTATTATCCCATAGAGTATATTTCATGGTTATGAGGGTTATTCAAAGTTGTTGCATTATACTTGCATGACAGTCTTTGGACTTTAGTCTTAGAAAGACTGATTTAATGGAAGGAAAACATCTTGAGGGGAGATGTTGCATAAAATTAATATTTTGAAGATATTAAAAACCTAAAGGTGCTGTTACTATTCTGCGTTAGAGTTATATTTAACAGCTATGAGAGTCAATCTAAGTTGATGCATTTTGCTTGCATGGAACTTTTTGGAATTTAGTTCTAGAAATACTGATTAAAGGCAGAAATGGTCTTGAAGGGAGTTCTTGAATAAAGTGATTATTTGGAACATATCAAGGACATAAAAGTATTGTTGATGTTGCCAATATTTTGCATGATACTTAAATGCCCTTTTTCAGAAATTTAGTCCTAGAAAAATGGATTCAAAGGAAAGCAAGGTTTGAAAAGAGTTGTTGCATAAAATGAGTATTTGGAACATATTACAAATGTAAAGACCTGCTGAATGGGGCTCATCATCTGTTCTGCTCAAATAATCCAAGTTTAAAGGAACAAACATGTTTTCCTTCAATGCGTTTGACATGAACATGGAGAAAACAACTTCAGGAAATCAAGTTTATAATTCAGTATCATGGGTTACACTTCTTATGGGAAAAATTAACTTTCTTTGTGTGCTGTTCAGGATCCATGCTGTGCACCAATGTTACCTGGTGCCTACACTCCACTATATCTTAAACTATAGTTATAGTGGGAGCTAATAATCAGTCCTAAATGAATCAGAAAGGATATGTATAACTGCTTCTAATGTACCTGAATGGATTGCCAAACTGAACCTAAGCTATAGACAAGGAATTGATCATAAACGTAACAGTATAATCCTTAAATATACATTGTGTTACGTGTAGGCTCGTACAATAATAACAAGAGAAAAGAGTGAAGTCAACAAGCTTTGTATATTTTAACAAAATAATTTATTTCCCTAGAACACAATGTAAAAATTGGAAATAGGACTTATGGTTTGTGAATATAATCCAAAATTTAATCCTAAGATTGAAAAATACAAGTCCTATCACTAAACAGTTCTAACAAAATCCTGGTTCGAATCTCGATGAAATTCCAATATGGAGACGATGACGTCAGAAGAGTGGTGGTAACAGATCCTCAATTGAATCACAGTTTATGTTTCCGTATAACTCCAGAATAAATTTCCACTGAATTTCTTTGTCCCAAACTTTTTATAATAAAGTACACTTGTTTGGTTTTCTAGAGAATAAATTATTAAATTCCAAAAACAAATGAACTTCAAAAACAATCTGGCTTCAACAATTGAAACCTCTCGAGCCCTCAAGGTTTAAAATACAACTGAATAAATTTAATACCAATTGGCTGTTTTAAGCTTTGATTTTAGGTCACATGGTACTCCACGCGATAGGCTGCGAGATTTACTAATTTGAACATCGCAATAAAAGAGAATGCCATTTGTCACGTATGCAAGAATAGCCCTATCTAAGTACCAAATTCTGACACTGAAAATATACAAAATAGAAAGGCTGTTTACAATCCAGTTAATATGTGGGCCAAAATGACCTTGGCAATGGCCAATCGTTTTCATGTTGTGTTTACAAACTCTATGAACCATAGTGAGTTAAAAATAGTGCTACTGCAATATCTTTTGCATTCTACACAAACAGAAGTTACTTGAAAAAAAAATCGAATCCCGTGAAAATAATCATTACAATAAAATGTAATGAAACAAAAATAAAATATAAAAGAATTTTAAAACTAACACACAAGCAATTTAATTACATATACGTAACAATTGATCAAACAATCTACAGTCCTCTATTGTTAATGTGACCCTTTACAATTCCACAGACACTCTATTTATTTATGGACCAAATTATATGGACTGAAGTAACAATAAATTTCAACTCATTGCTCAAGAAATTTATTTCAAAAGCAGTGATAGTAACCATTACAATAACCAATGTACAATTCAGGCCTGTAGAACCCAAAACCAGTCTTCCAGATTATCAAGTGATGATAAACATTTTCTAATAACTCCAGATTAAATACATCTTTCCCCCATTGGGAATTCAGTTATGTAAGTTTGTGGTTCTGAGTCAAATCAATCTGGGGAAACCATTCAGATATCTCCCAGGTAGTCCTTCCAGGTCTCCCTCACCAGCTATAGTGTGAACCAGTCAGTGAACAGGAAATGACAGCCCTAACAAGGGGTAATGATAACACATTTTTGTTCAGGAAAATAACACTCAGCTGGAAGCTCCATCAGAAAACATTTCTCTGCCCACCAGGCTTGCTGAGGGCAGTGGTAAGAAGGTAATAGCCATAATGAGGGAAAGTCACTGCAAAATGGATGGTCCAACAAACAAAAGTAACAAAGAAAACATGACTAGTTGAACAAATACCAGTCAGTAAAAGACAGACATGACAAGCTTGCAGAACAACTTTCAAATATGAAGCTAAAAGCTGAGTTGCTGGGGAAAAAACATTGTCAACTGCTCATAATGAACTAAGAAATTTCTGTTTTAAAAAAATTCCACTTAACATAATTTTTTATCTCTGCAATACCAACTGAGAAAGTTTATAATTTTGCAAATTATTGCAGCAAGGAAATTAACAGGCCTAGATATTATTGGACAATGTCTCCTGAAGGTTGCAACTGATATAATATCTGACAGCAATGCTTACAGATGTAATCTATTGGCATATCCAACTCTGCACACATGGAAATTGGCAATAGTTACCCCCAATCACAAATCTGGCAGTACAGGTGTCAACAACTAACACTCAGTATCTATCTTAATGGAGTCTGTGATCGAGTTAATAAAGCATTGTCATTTAATATGTGGTACTAATGAAAAAGCAACTACTAGGTTATTATTTTAAGAATTTATTTGTTTTATTTTTCACAGCTTTATAAACTTGAAAAAAAAAACAACAAGAAATACACATATTAAGAACAAATTTCTGCTGACAACTGTCTTGGATGAGAATATTTTATCAAACTTGAGAAGGTAATCTAAGGTATCCAAGTGCTTTATTCAATATATATCAATATACCTGCCAAGATGTACAGTCGGCAATATCTCCCCCCCCCCTACAATATGATGCTTTTATAGGTAATGGGAAGCTAACAACAAAATGATTGTAATGGCTAGGACCATGGTGAAAACACAAAATGATTGTAATGGCTAGTACCATGGTGAAAACACAAAATGATTGTAATGGACCATGGTGAAAACACAAAATGATTGTAATGGACCATGGTGAAAACACAAAATGATTGTAATGGACCATGGTGAAAACCAATTATGCCTGAAACTGTCTTAAAATACAATTAAATAATGTATCATTTCATTCAACATGTAGCTAACAACATGCATCAACAAAGTGGTTCCGCTAAATGTGTTTCATTCTTTGTAGGTGTAGGAAAATTTTTTAAATATAATTGCTCGCTTTTTGTCCTCTATACCTCTGGAAACAACACTAAGTCGATGATTCTAGTATTAATCGGAGTTAGAAGCAATTCCTCTATGAACTTTCGTATAGCTGTAACCTGGAAGCAAAGCAAATTGTATTATACTTCAGTTCAATCTTGTTAAAAAAGGAAAGTAAGTGAAAGTCATGAAACTACTTCTGAAACCCATTTTGCCCATCCTGAACAATGAATAGTCAATATGATTAGTCACATACTGATAGGTAATAGCTATTATCTCATTACTGTACCTGAATTAACCTTGGCATCGATCATGACTTGTTCATACAAAATCTTTACTCAAACTTTGTTAAGCAGGGCATGAGTTGATCATTTGATAATTACATTATTAACATCACCATACTAACATCATTACACAAGCAGGGGCATATATGTTTCACAACACAATTTCTAGTTTTCTGCTGTCATTATTGTATATATGTAAATTATTATATGCATACTTACCACACTTTCATTTGGAATATTCAGGCCAAAGCAGAGGGTCAGTCTCCTGACCACATGTGAGGACCTGCTGTCCAAATCTCTCATTTTCCATGACTTTGACTTCTTTGCACATGTTTTGACCACAACATTTTATCAAATAAGTAAAGATGGTAAGTGTTTACCTTCACCAGTTTGAAATCAGGAGATACACTCAACTAACAAAACCACAGAAAGCACAGTAAATTTTACTACCTGACTTATGGCAACTATATAAAAAGTAATTTCACATCACTATCATTACACAGCCTTATTATAATAACCTTCAGTATAAACTGCCCTCATTTATAACACTGGCCATAAACAGTGTTAACATAATATCCCTCAGTATAAAGCCCACTCACAGGTCATTTGTATGGCTCCCATGTTATACAGTGTTATACAGATTATAGTTAGAGCAGAAGTCTCATATAATACTATCATGAGGGTGTGCATTTTCAACATCTTGTGGAAAAATGACAACTACTGGCTTATGTGGAAGAACCAATTTTTATAAACTCATAGCAATACAAAATTATGATCCACTGTCAACAAAATGAGTAACCTATCTTGATAACTTAGGGTATGTTTTTGAATGTAGTGCTGGAGTATATTTGATAGGCCCCTCTCAAGACAGGCTACTAATGATTTACCTTTCCTAACACTAAAATCCTTAACTCTATATAATGAGAAGATTTTTATGTACCCCAGCATAGTCAAATATCTTGATTAATTACCAGAGTCTGTGCCTTTCAGGGTTGCAAATAATTCTTCTTCTATGGCTGTCTTTACAAGATGTCTTGGTTGCTGCATTATGGTAGCATCACTGGAAATGTTAGTTGTTGATAAACTTGTTGATCCAGGCCACAGCATCATTCCAGTCCATGATTCCTTCCATCACCTGAATAATGGCAATTAAAATGTCAAAGATACTATAAAGAACATGGAAATTAGTGATAGTGGGCAAATTTTTTTATCATTGATGATAAATTAGGGTCTGTTTCATACATAAAATCAGGATTCTTATCTTAGCTGTACATATCATTACACCAGGGGGTATGTGAATTATATCCACATTCCTTTCTAACACCATTAAATAGAAAGATGCTGAAAACACTTTTATTTTAAAGCTGATACAAATGATCAACAACCTGCATCTTAGCTCAACTTGGGGTTCACAGCTGACATTCTTATCATCTGCTTCTGGTCCATTGGTAGTCTGTCAAAAAAACTACACAGAGTATAAATGTCTCATTGACAAAAGCATGATGAATGACATTTTATAGTTGCCAAAAAAACTACACAGAGTATAAATGTCTCATTGACAAAAGCATGATGAATGACATTTTATAGTTGCCAAAAAAACTACACAGAGTATAAATGTCTCATTGACAAAAGCATGATGAATGACATTTTATAGTTGCCAAAAAAACTACACAGAGTATAAATGTCTCATTGACAAAAGCATGATGACTGACATTTTATAGTTGCCAAAAAAACTACACAGAGTATAAATGTCTCATTGACAAAAGCATGATGAATGACATTTTATAGTTGCCAAAAAAACTACACAGTGTATAAATGTCTCATTGACAAAAGCATGATGAATGACATTTTATAGTTGTCAAAAAAACTACACAGAGTATAAATGTCTCATTGACAAAAGCATGATGAATGACATTTTATAGTTGTCAAAAAAAACTACACAGAGTATAAATGTCTCATTGACAAAAGCATGATGAGTTAATGAATGCCAAAACCATTTGCATATGATATACTGCTCATGGTTTTAAGTAAGTAATGAATGTTATGAATACTAAAAAGAAATACATGTAATAATATTCATTCTTCCAAAATATATATGATAAAAGTTATATTTGTTGTGCATAGTTAGTGTAGGGTGAAAAAAGTACTTGGGCCAGCTCTTATAATAGTGAAATATGGTGCTAGATATTAATGCTGTACCAAGTATTTCAAACAAATACTCAGTAGTTGGAAAAATGGCTTTCAAAAAAAAAGAACTAGCAACTCTATCATTGAGGGAATAATATAATAATGTTTTGTTATTCCAGCATAGCTGTGGCCAAGCAATGGGTCACATTCTTGTCTATCATTTGGTGACTTCCATATCCACCTCTTCTTGGGCAATCACTCTGGCAGGTCATCCAAGTGGTGGTGGGGATGGTGGTTTTTTTCCAAATACATGCTCATATGGTGTCATCTTTATCACCCTGATCACTATGGTGTTGAGTTGATCTTAAAGTGTTTACTGACATTTTAAAGACAGTATCATATACAAACACTTTTTTAAAATGGGTTTTAAGAAAGTACACCCTGGCAACAGCATATGCAGAGAAAGTATACAGTCTTGAACTTAATATTGACAGAAAATTGCACAATTCATTTATGTCCAAAAATCAAATAAAACACCAGTTTTAAGTGCACATCATTGCTTCATGGTATCTTGTTACCACTTAACTTTGTGGGTTAAATCGGTGCCAAAAATGGACACAATATGTGCTTTATTTAGCATAACCGTTTTACTATTGATGGTAAATCCACATTTAAGCTATAATTGATGGTAAATCCACATTTAAGCTATAATTGATGGTAAATCCACATTTAAGCTATAATTGAGCTTTTTGATAACATGTGGAGGATGGACTAAAATTAACCATAAACTTATCAATGGATAAATACAGCACATATTAGACATTTACATTTGATGATGTGCTGCAATCAAACTGAAAACTGATTCACTAAATGCAGAAACTAACATTGTATGTGAGGAAGCCACATACGCCAGTGACCTGTGCCATCACCATGATAGGTGACCTCCATTGCTGCAATCTTCTCCTCCAGTACCCGATTCCTCTCTCCACCAATCCTTGAGTCTGAGGATGATATCACTTGACCCTGGCCACCGCTGCAGGAGCCTATCAAGAGCTCCAAACTCTGATACATTATCGATATGAAGAATGGCTGGTATTCTAATGATACTAAACATATGGGACAAGGTGAGGTTAACCTCTGCTTGAGTCTTCCAGACCAGTGATGCCAGTAATTGGAACTTACTGAAGTGATCCATCTGGTGGAGTATATACTTAAAACCACATGATGGCTTCCTTGTCATGTCTACAAGGTCAACCTGCAAACATTAATGTAAAAATGTTAATGAATTGTATCAAGCCTGTTTTTCAGCTGTTTTCATACACTGCCCAAGAGCAAATATATATTTCCTTTGGATTTTTATAAAGCAATCTGAAAAAATTTATTGATCCATAGTGATTTGGAGGAACAAAGATGTTTTGACAAACGAGGAGCCTGGACAATTAGGAGTAAATCTGACAGAGTGATATACATTGCCATCGGTTGTTATAAAATGTAAAATCCACATTAGCATGGTTACAATTATGAATTTCCTTTAATATTAGTTTGGAACAGGAGCTAATAGAACTATCTTTAGACATGATATATACAGATACATGTATTATCAATTGGTGATAGCACTGTAACACATACATACATACAATCACAAATAGGAAAGGTTCTTAACCATTGTTAAACACACCTGCCAACAGGAGAACAAGTCTTGGCTGATTATAACTCTGGGTGGGGCTTGTATAACTTGAGCCTTATTCCTGCTGCATGTCATGCTGATGTACTTTTGACAGTGCTTTTGGGCAGACCTTCATACTGATCAGCAACCTGGGTAAAAAAAATATTACACAGCTTATCAAGCAAATGTAGTTCAGAAATATGTAACACAGGTATGTATAGAAATATTATCAGACAGTTTACTATATTCAGTATGACATCAAATTTCAATATAAACAAAGTATTTTAATAATCATAATAATAATAACAACAACAACAACAATGATGATGGTATTAATTTATTTTTTATGACATAGTGTCTCATTCACTGAACTAAGTACAATTATGCTAGTCTACAATATGGTTGAAAATATAATGCATGTTGTTGTAATATACCTTGTGTAGTATTACTCATTCCTTCCCATGGAGAGTGTTCTGATGGAGTGCGTTTAATGGTAGATGGATGAAAGTATAATACCTTTTATTGTAATATACCTTGTGTAGCATTATGTGTTGCTTCCCATTGCCAATGGCCTGATGGAGTGCCTTTAATGTTGGATGAAAGTCCTTTACAGGTACTACAATAAATGGGCCACTTGCCTGAAAATATTAAATGTAAGATTTGATAAGAATTGGGCAACAGTTAAAATAAATATTCCAGGCCTTGTTATAGCTATTACTCACTTGATTACTGCAGGCCTCAGTACAGTGATTACTGAGTTGATTAATTCAGGCCTTGTTACAATACTCCAAGTGTTGTTACAATGATTATTGACATGATCATTCAGGGCTTTGTCACAGTGACTCCTGACTTGATTAATCCAGGCCTTGTTAAATGATTATTGACATGATCATTCAAGATTACTGACTTGATTACCCCAAGACTTGTTACAGTGATTACTGATTATTCCCAGCCTTGCCATAGTGAATACTGCCTTGATTACTCCAGATCTTGTCATAGTGAATACTGACTTGATTACTCCAAATCTTGCCATAGTGAATACTGGTTTGATTACTATGACTCTCATTATAGTGAATAAAAGTTGTAAATTATTCTCCTTAACTTTACATGAGCTGAAGTTGCTCCCGAAATTTTCTGGCTTCTGATTCTCTTGGGTACAGTTAAGACATGGGTATGGACCCCATCTTCTACTGGTATAGACATCGATCCATAACCCTTCTGCTCAACCTGTTAGTATATGCAAATAAAAGTAATGATTGCCAAGTTTTGTCATCTTGTAATGCTGTTATTTTATTGTTATCAACCTTATTTATCTACTTTTTTCACTTAATAGATCTCCCTTTGCTTTAACAGATAAGACTACTTAGAGAGATGGTTTTGTTTGCTATTTTTAAGTACTTGTGAAAAAGGTATATTATTATCATTGTTATTTTTGCCACTTACATTGCAGTATATATTCTACTCTCTTCATATGTGCATACCTTATCAATTATTAAGGTTGTTAGAAGTTTCATCCTATTTGTATTGGTAATTTTAGCAACTGAGTCTGTCAGCTTCCCATAAACTATTCTGTTTCTGAGATTGTGTTGTGTAGGTATCATCTCTACTAATCCATATTCTTTAATTATATATAACTTTAATTCTTTTCTCCCACATTCGTACAAGTTTAATTTATATTCCAGAATCGAACTTTCTTTTGTAAAAAAAAGAATATTGTGACAATTAAAATATATTGATATAAATGAAATTCTATTTAATTAACTTCACTATTTACTTGTGTGGATACATTAAGCATATATATATATATATATATATATATATATATATATATATATATATATATATATATATACACAAACATCCATACATAATTATTTTATACATTTCTTGAATATTTGTAGTTGACCAGATTTCCCATTTCCCTCCTTGTCCCTAAATCATGATGCAATACATCCTGTAACTTTGGTTATTTCTACTGCTTTAAATTATGCATTATTCTAGTATAGCTCTGGCTTTATTTATAGACAGAATCCAGACCATATGTGTATTTATAGTCTATGTAAAATTAATATTTCCTTGATTTATTGTAATATTATTATGAGTTTTGATTTTCAATATACACTGTTAATCTATTGTTGGTGTCTTGTACATTGTCAATACCACAGCTGCAAATCATAATAGTGTATGATTTACTTGCAATTCACATACCATAGGGTGTCTGTGGTTTTATAGCACACCTTATCCAGGTAACAAGGAATTGTCTGTATTACTGTAACAGCAATTCCATCCAAAGTGTGAAATAAATGTGCAGGGAAGGATATCAAGCCATTACCAAAATTAATCTCCATTAATACAAATATTTTGTAGAATGTTCAAGAAATTGATTTGTATACAGGTCAGTGTATAAAACTCTGAAACTGCTCATGTGAATTGTAGGATAGACATTTCTCATATCAACTTTTCTGAGCATAAGTTAGTCATATTTGTTTCTCTATATTCTTTTACAGCTTGAAGTTGCCAAGTGATTATATTAAATATTTCTTGCACTGTAAAACTCTTAAAAATGGTTCAATCTGTTCTAAATGAACTTGAAGGTTGTGCTTAATTTCTTCATGAAAGCAGATGGTACATTAAGGAACATATTAAAATGATTTGATTAAAAATAATAAAGATAAATGGTATTAATAGAGATGGGAATGAATTCTAATATCATTAACGATTATAAACCAGATCATGGTAAAAAGTTCATTGTTGAAAATTCACATAAAGATAATCTTGTAAATCTGATAAAACAACTTGAGGAAGGAAAGAAAGTCGCAGCGTTTTACTCATAATAAAATCCGTACTAATTATTCCGTGGAGAGTCTTGCAAAACAATTACAACACCGAGGATACCGTGTGCGATATCATCACGCTGATACAGAACCACAACAAAAGATAAAAGATTTTAGTGACATCAATCACGCATTAGCTGATTATGATGCTGTTATCTTTAATCACACAGTTGAGGCTGGTGTTAGTATCGTCGATGATAGATTTACTCATTTATACGTGTTTTCAGAAGAATTAGGATCAGTTGAGGCAACAAAACAAGCAATCCATTGGTTTAGATGTGTCAATGAAATCCATTATTCGGCAACAACGAAACAACGCGATTGTAAACTTCCAATGTCGCGCGAAGAAATAATAAAAGTTATTGAAGATCGTGAAAGGCTACTCGATGAAAAAACTAAATTATTTAGGGTACTCAATGTTGGTGAACTGTTAACGCCATACGGATATGCATATATCAGTGACGAAAATAACTCAAAAATGTATATTACTCCACGATTAATCACAATGATAAAAAATACTGGTTATGAAGTCATACAAATATGTGCAGATGAATACGTTGTTTGGTTGTCAAAGAAAAAACTTAAACATCCCAATCCTGAAGAAATTAATGATAACCCCAACGTCGATATGTTCTTGAATACCAGGATTGGAGATCGGATAAAACAAGCAGAAATCAGCGATAATAATTAGGAATACAATGATACAATTCCGAAATATTACAAGTATAATCCAGAAGAGCGACTAGAACCATATAAAGCGAAAAAGTCGTATCTCGATGATCTATTTCAATGTGATGTAGGAAAACTGCCCGCGGATGAAGTCGAACAATTATATAAATCATCGTCACGGTTGAAGCGGGCTCAACGAGTCATCGTTGACAAATTTAATAGTGGTAATGCAGTTGATGCAACAATGTTTCGATCAGACAAAATTAGTCCACGTGAAAAACTACCCGCAATAAGAGGATTTCTGAATGTGTTAAATCTTCCAGATATTGTTCCTGACGATTTGTTGAAAACAACAATTGCAATATCAGGCCCCGATCTCAGAATAAACATCGAACACATGATACATGACAAAGATCAGTTAAAGAAATCTAATGAGCTGTTGAAAAACTGGTCAAGTATGTTTCCTGAAACGAGACTAAACTCATCGAAGATGACAGCAGGGAATATAATCGAAAAAATAAAATTGATTTACAAAGAATTCGGAGCGTCTTTGACAGCAAATGATAAAACCATCCGATGAGATCAGACTACACATTAAGTTATCCTGTGTGGCCGAAATCAGACTTCGCCGATACGGAATTCTGGAGAAATTACAACTACTACGCTCAAGGATGTTACGGTGGTGATGATGTCACGGTTATAAATGACCACTCTGCGATATTGAAATTTCATGTGTGGAGCACCAATAACTGGTTCAGTGTGTTTGATCATAATCCAGAATAATTTATAAACCTTCAGAACGAGAAAATAACTGTTGTATAACTGATTTTATGTAAATGGCGAATCGGGACATTTATACAATATTATTATGAAAATGTCCCGATTCGCCACCGCCGATAGAGGCATCAAAATGGTAAAATAAATGTTTCGTCTTTGATTTATCGGCGGTGGCGAATCGGGACATTTATACAATATTATTATGAAAATGTCCCAATTCGCCACCGCTGATAGAGGTCCCAGAATGGCCAAATAAATGTTCTACGAGGCCGCGTGTGATTTGTTCAGCGTGTAGAGTAGCCGTGTCTTAGTGACCTCGATATAGTTGTTTATTGCGTGTACAAATACGTCTACGCACGGATCGGTTTCCCATTCGTACAATCGCCACTCACTAATCTGAAGAATAATCCAGACTGACCCATTGTCGGTTTGATGAAATTTCTCCATTGATTCGAATTTCTTGATTTCCCTCTTGGTCAGATTGAAACCAACTAACATCGATAAACATTTTTGTGTTTCAAATTTGACATTGCTGTTTTTTCAGGTCATGACACCTGACACCTGACAAACGCAGACAGAACAAGTAATTGTTCTACCTCAAGTGTGGTCGTGGTGATAAACCTAATACTGAAAACTGCTAAATAATTTCACGAACCCTGACAAAATCAGGAAATCGATAACAGACCGTTCTATCACTGATTTTGAGGACTTTGTTGAATCACCACATTTATACAATATTATTATGAAAATGTGGCGATTCAACAACGACGATAGAGGTCTTAGAATTAGAAAATAATTGTTCTATCCCTGATTTATCGGCGGTGGCGAATCGGGACATTTATACAATATTATTATGAAAATGTCCCGATTAGCCACCGACGATAGAGATCTCAGAATGGCCAAATAAATGTTCTATCAGGGGTCCGTTTTTCATCTTGGACCATCGATATATTTTTTTCCACCGAACATCGCGGACTGCTCAATCGTCGACGAGCTCATCGATGAGCGCCCGATAAATATCTACATCCATGATACCTCCCGTAAATAATCGCCAACAAATATCAGTTGCTTCATTTATAATTTCTGGGGAATTATTACTGGCTCGTTTTCCGCCAACTAAAATCTCTAATTGGTCCACGTCGACAATAACACTGTTTGGGTAAGTGACCTGTAATACCTGTACCAACGCCACTTCCAGTTGCGCCGGGAGCGTCATGCCATTCTTCCTCACTTGTTTTTGGACTAGTTATCTTTTGTTGTCGCTGTTTTTGTTGTCGCTGTTGTTTTTGTTTTTGTTGTCGCTGTTGCTGTGGTGGTTGTTTTTGTTGTTGCATTTCTTCGAAATATTTGTCAATTCCATTAATAAACATCATATATCTCGCATCACTATTTCGAGCTTCATCAACTCCGTGATATATTCGAAATATCAGCTTGTACCAGGCCTCACGACCTATTACATCATCGACATGTTTAGGTTTTAGTACATTTCTTCGTTCATCGAAACTAACTATGGCATATAAAGGTAATGAATTTATATCATTTTTTTTTTTATATGAATAATACTTTCTTCGTTAAATTTATCTTAGATGTCGGTTTTTTCTCATCGCTTCTGTACTATATCAGCTTCAGCTTGGTCAACACTATCAAGTTCTTGTAATTGCGGCCGAACTGCAGTTATTTCGCCGGGAAGTTCTCGTAAAAAGTTTTTTGTTTCTTAAGTTCGCTCGGCTATATTTCGAGTTAATTCACCGGTTTCTTTCAGCGTTGGAACAATATCTTTCGTTGTTTCCGTAATAGGTTTTAACAACTGTTTTGTTTCTTCTGCACATTCCACCTGAGATTCTTGACGAGCATGTAATTGTTGTTTGACAGCATCACGAACGGGTAAATATTTTTTAATTGCTTCTAGTCGCTCTCGAGCCAATCTTGTTGAATGTGGTTCTCCAACCGTATTGATATTAACAGTTATTTAATTACAGCAGCAGGGAGGGTGCGACCAAGAGTAAGTGCCCCACGAGCAAAAACACACGCATACAAATCCGGATAAAATATGTTCAATGAAACTATAAAACCAGCATGGATCTTACCATTGCCGTCTATGATCGGTCCTACGTCGATCTAATTTAGGTTTTAATGTCATTGACGTGTGTTTCAGCCATTGTATGGAACCGTAAATTTGCAAACAGAGGTCTGTAGACCGTGATCTGTTACCCTCCCTGCTGCTCATGTAGCATGAAAAAGTCAACGTAACAATGCCAATAAATGGCAAGAGATATTAAGCAAACTAAACCGATCTTGTAAAAAAATTTAGTAAAGTTCAACTTTTTATAAAAAAAATAAGCTATTATGTGGAAGAGAAACAACAATGAATAGGATGTAATGTGTTTACAACGTCTTGTTTATGGGGAAAAATTACTAAAACAGACTATACGCCGGGGAATTTCTTGAGAATCCCGTTCTAACGGCAAGTTGACACGTTGGGTAGCAGACGATTTTGTACGTGTGGGACAACTTCTTGCAAATTGGAAACTTGGGTTAAGATGCAGATTTTTTTAAGGTATATATTTCCATCTTTTATATAATGTATTTATTTGTATGATTCTAAAAGATACATAGTAATTAGGATTTTCTGGGTTACAGGCTCAAGGTCATGGAGTGGGTCTTCATGTTGACATTTAGGAATCACATTTTCATACGCATTTCGAGTCGAAATGTGGGATATTTGTGTACACTTTATAAATATCACTTTTCTTAATTAAAGTACGATCGTTCTTTCTTGACACAAAATGGATTTTTGACTCAAAATAACATGTGATCCAATGTTTACGGAAATGACGTATCGTTGCGCAGAATTACCCTACGCGCAGAATTGGCCGACATGGTGAGTATCTTTAAAGAGCAGCATAATTAGTCCAGTATATTCACTGCAAGCCAAGTACAATTCATGTAATAGATAAATTAATTGGTGGTATCTAAACATAATTTCTTTTTTGGCGTAAATCAAAATGAATTTGACCTATAAATTTCGTTTCCAAATTAAAACAAGATAACAAGTTTCAAAGTTTTAATCACTGCTCAGCAATTGCTGCTGTGATTAGGAAATAAAGAAAATTCATATTAATAGTCATTAATATAATTTATACTAGTTGTACTTTGATGAAATTGTTCAAGAGTTAATGTCACAACCTATCTTTACTTTCACTGGCAACTGTGATGAAAGTGAGAGAAAAAAAAAAATACTTTATGCTAAGGTCGCTAACTTCGCTGAAGAACTGTTGCAGAAACCTAAAACACCTTGAAGTCTCCCATCCAGCAGATTAAATACATGATTGACAATAGTCCGAGTTTCCTCTGACCCTTGCCACCCCATTTTTGATATTTGGACATTTGTATTGGGATGTAGGGTCAGAGTCCATTCCCTATCGATAAGTTAGAATTCGCCGACACCATTTGGTGTCGGCATAGGGTAGCCGCTAGTAAGTCGGCCTAGCAAACTTTAACGACCTTTCATCGAGATATACCTGCATGAAATCGATAGGAATATGATTTATTTTCTCAGATATTGTGAGTATAGCATTCGTTATATCTTTAATCCGCTGACAGACTAGCCGAAACTATAGCGTTGATGAAATTTGACCTGGAACTCGTCATTTGCATTCCAAGTCATATGACTACACAAATCTCGCGACCTTCATGTCAATGACTTCAGAGTTCAAACAGTCTCGTGATATCAACAATTAACCATTTCTAATGTTGCTGTAGGAAAACAAATGGAACATATAAATGAAAGTCACGAATATTTATTGAAAAATAAAAGAACATAAACTTCTAAAAATATTTATTCTGGAAACAACGACTTGAAATATGTAAATGTTGCAGCAACTTGGAAAAAAACAGATTCAACAAGCGGAGAGCACAGGTCAACGCGGTAGTCACGTGATACCAACAAAATACATCGCTGACACGTGCTTAGTACTTGATGAATCTGGTTTACTCCACATTCCTGCGATACCGACAGGTTTCTAGTTGTTGTTCTCAGAATAAATATGTTGAGAATTAAGTGTGCATAGTAG
Organism: Megalonaias nervosa; assembly: GCA_016617855.1. Taxonomy (NCBI): domain Eukaryota; kingdom Metazoa; phylum Mollusca; class Bivalvia; order Unionida; family Unionidae; genus Megalonaias; species Megalonaias nervosa. The sequence continues at coordinate 45,681 of JAECUM010019064.1, read as the reverse complement.
TATACTAAGAGGCTGATCCTCAACCAAAAGCTGATTCTGGACCAGACCCCCAAATTTGAGAAAGAATAAACCTTTTTTTGATAGAAATTTCATATTGAACAATGAAATATTATATAATATGTATCATTATAATCCAATAAGACATGTTGGATTTGATCTAACAAACAGATTGTGTAAGAGATTTGATTCAATAAAATCAGCCTCATGCTATACTGGCATAAAACCTAAAATAATAAGCGACTGTATTAAAAAAGTTGGATATCATATATCACCAAAATATGGGTCAGTATGGTTATTCGCAACTGAAAATGACGAACGAATAAGAGGTTGGTCAGATGATTTGATAACATTTATTGACAATATGGTTGATATTTTATTTGACAATGATATACAAAAATATTTACAAAACATATAATCACAGCACAACCCCATATGAACTCCTAGATTGCCAAACGACATCCTAGAAGGTCCGGAGGATACATATAAGGACTGTACAACCCCCATGTGAACCCCTAGATTGCCAAACGACATTCTAGAAAGTTCAGAGGGTAATTTGTACAGAATGAACCCCATGTGAACCCCTAGATTACCAAACGACATTCTAGGAAGTTCAGAGGGTGATCCGTACTTTTTATAGACGACACAACACAACACATAAACTTATCCTAAGAGACGGCACATTACATAAACTTATCCTAAGAGATATATAAACTTATCCTAAAAGACGGCACAACCCCTTGTGAACTCCTAGATTGCCAAACAACATTCTAGCAAGTTCAGTGAGTATACATATAAACTTATCCTAAGAGACGGCACAAACATAAACTGGGGATTTACCTACGTCCAACAGAAAAAATACACTCTCCCCATGATAACCCCGAGTTGAGTGCAAAAGTACACCCACCACGTGGTTACATGGTGGGAGAGTGTATTTTTTATGTTGGGCTTCGCACCCCCAATTAAAATAATTTTTCGGTAATCCAGAACCATACCCACCGACATATGCCAGTGATGGGAATCGAACCACAGACCTTCAGTACGAGAATCCAATATTCCTGGAATATTGGATTCCTGCACTGAGCTATGAAATCCAATTACATATATATGTTTAAGAAATTACTATATACTTACCGGTTACCTAGTTTGTGAATAACATTTCTGAAAAACATTAATCTGAAATCTTACATTTATACAAAAAAACGAAATCTAAAATATATTACCGTCTATTTATACAGAAAAACGAAGTGGCTGTTTACATTATAGGCAGGTCTGAAAATCAATAGGTGGGTTTTTACTAAGCCTGTAAAGATTCAGGGAATTCTGTTTCAGTACGGATTTAGAAAGACAGACAGACTAATACGCCTGGAAATCATTTAACAGGCAAAATGAACTCACTAAAATCACCAGCAGCGCTTTAATACAGACAGTCTGAAAATCAATACAGTGCATTCGTACCAATTTCCAGAACAAGCTGGAACAGTATTATCTCCCTTCTATAATGCCCAAGTGCTAAAGTATTAATTCCGTCTTTACAATATCTTTTATCATCAAAATTGCTAAGCCCACGTTTTATTATTGTATCTGTCTCGAGCTTATGAAGATTCGTTCTAATGACATTTGTCTTAATAAAACTGACATTATTGTTTAGACCGGTTTTAAAATCATTAAAATTCATCATCTTTTTCACATATCCTCGAGGAATACCTTTTGCTTTTTTTGTAAGTTTATTGTCATCTAATATGACGGCATACATTTTACTTCTTGATCCAACAAACTCTCTCACCGGCACAAACATAAACTCATCTTTCATTTTACCAATAACTTTTTATTCGTATTATCATTAAATCCACTGCTAGTCGGATAATCTGATAAATCAAATAAATTTTTATTGCTATAAATATCCTCATAGACATCTTCGCATTTTATATTATAAACTAGTGAATCTGTATCAGTAAATAGCAACTCTGAATCTGGCCACTGCTTTTTAGTAAAATTATAGTGAAAATCATACATTAGCCACTTTGATATATCAAGTACAGCTGCACCAACATAAATCGGTTTATTTAACTTTAAATTTGTCTTTCGTCGTTGTATTGCAACAAGATTTTCATTAAATATTTTCATACTGACAAAACAGTCATCATTAACTAATTTATTTCTGCGACTTATATCATTTACAATTTCGATAGCTCTTTTTCTAATGTTCTCCATTGTCTTACCAAACACCGAGTTATTCATTAACTTAAAAAAGTTTTTCTCAAAGTCGGTCTTAGAAATAGCATGACGTTTGGTATTTAAGTCAATATAATTTGACATTCACCTCAACTGATTAAATTTTAGCACACGATGGACTTTTCTCAGAATTAGTCCAGCATCTACTGCTTGTTTTAAATTTTTTTAATGTGTCACGTAATTTCTTTTATTTAGCAAATTTGGAACTAACTTATTAACGATCGAATTTTTTGCTGTTGTCATGGCTCGCTGTTCATGTGATAGTAAACTGTAATCTATCATCATCGACTCTGCACAAAATGGGTAGTCGTTGTGTAGATCATGCAACGAAACAGGGTAATCCAGATCAACTTCAATAAAGTATGAAATATCGGAAAAATTATCATTAATTTTTTTAGGTAAATCTTTTTCAGTTTCTTTAAGAAATTGATCTGGATATATCCAATGAAATCCACCGCACGGCATTGGCTCTGACATGGCCCAACCATACAAATTGATGCAATCTAGATAAATAATATAATTCGACGGGAGATTTTTATCATAATTTTTTAGATATTTATTATTAGCTACTGCATATTTTTTTTGTTATAACACTAATTCCGCCTCTGATACCTTTTTCAATAAAATTAAACATATCGACGTCTGTTAAGGGATCTAATTCTATTTTGCTTGTTTTTAGTAGAGCGTCCCACGACAGTCCGGGAGCAGAATAATACCAACAAGGATCTAGTCCGTAATTGCTGTAGCTTACTCGACAAAAACTTTCAAAAATATCTGCTAGTAATAAAACATGTTTTCAAATATACATCATGATAATCACCAAATGTTTTACAACTAAATTTATTCCAAATATCTTACGCATATTTGTATTCATCGTCTGACACATCTTCATTTTTGAGCTGCGAGTAAAATTTATCTTTGTCGGGCAGAGAAGTTTCATCAAATCTGCTCCAGTCGTCGAGATACTCATACGGAAAGATACCTTTTCTTGTCAGTAGATTAAATTTATCACCAAAGCAACTTTGCAGATTATTAAAAGTGCTACAACCTTTTACAAGTTCATCTAATGATGCTGCCATAAATTGCAGACTGTCAATAAAACGTAATTTTCCGAGAGTAACTGACATATACTTTTCAAAATTATTTGGAATACATTTTATCTTATTATTTAGTTTTAGTTTAGATTTAATTTCCTTTTTACCAAAAGCTTCTACAATGATATGACTATCACAACCGCGAAAGTTATGTAAAACGACAGGTATAAACTTTGGTGCATGAAATTTTAAATTGCAATTATTATGAGCTGCCCCACGATACTGACCGGTCAGATGACAATGATCGCACACTTTATCACCGACTCCGTTTGAGTCTACTAAAGATTTTTCGCAAATATGACAATTAACTGCTTCGTTAAATTCAAGTTGTTGCTCAGATGTTATTTTCATTGGAGCTGTCTTAAATAATTTGTTAGAAATTTTATTAACATCATCTATCAGATTTTTCAATAACTATACCACCGGACTTTCAGATTCACTATCTTTACATCTATATAACTTAATCGGACATGAAAACTTATCGTCGACGCAACAAACTACTTTATAAGCTACTTCGCAAGGAACATGTTGCTGTATTTTTCTTGTACTCGATTTATTAGGATTATTTTCAGCGCCAGCCACTGGAACGAGTAGGCACTCGAAATCCGCATAAATAACGAAAGGTATATTTAGCTTATGATCATAATTTTTAAATTTTAAGACTTTTTCTTTTTCGCCGGGCATAGTTATTCTTTGAACTTTGATACGGTATTTAATATGTTCCTGTAGTTTCTCATTCTTAGAAAAACCCTGCAAACATCTGTAACAGAAATATTTCTTTTTTCTATTTTTATTATACTGTCCGCCAACTAAGCCGTTAAAGTTTTTTTATCCAAACGTAATGTCCTTTATAAAATAATAAAGTTATTGTCTTCTGTGTAGCAGTCTCTGAAATATACCTTGGGTAAACATTTTCTCGCTCATCTAGTCCGAAAACATTTACTGAAATATTATTTTGTTTTTCAAACTTTGGTATCTGATTTTCTGCCACTGGAAAAGTTATTCCGTTAAAATTTAGTTCGTCTTTGTATGGCAAATACTTTTCAATTCGGTCACTGTGGTCACTCTGTGGATGTCTCTCCGACAAAACTGACCAACGAAAACATTGGTCGTCGTTGTTTTTGACATTTATACAGCATTTTTTGTTTTTAATTTTTTTTGGAAAATCAACGTAAGAACTACCTCGAAGTACGTTATATTTTGCTGTATGAATTCAAACTTCCTTTATCATTTCAAATTTCCAACCTGACCCAGATGAAGTAAATTCCTCCAATTTTTTATTTATTTCTTGGTGTATTTCATCGGCGACTGTGGCAATATTTGTTCCAGTTAATATTTTTCGTGATTTAGCTGTTAGATATGGTTCGGAAATTTCGCTGTCGAAACTTGTATTTTCAAAGATGATATCAAGTATATCTTTTTCGATTACATGTAACTTTGATAAAATGGTATGATACTGTACTATTAGTTTGATACTTTTGTGAGCTGTAAGTTCCTTAGATACAACAGGTTGTAAAAGATGATATAAATTTGTAGAGTTAAAATTTGCTAAAACATTTTGATTATCAAATTTGTAACTGTTGTCGTATCCTGAGAATGCACTAGCAATTTTTTCTGTTTTGATAATGCTCTTTTTAGCAATATAGCGCAGTTTTAACATTATATATAGTATTTTTATATTTAATTGATTTTTGTTACTTATTTTTCAATTAGAGATATAAAATTCCTATAGTATAATGACAGAAATTTTGAGATATGACAGCGGAAGAGCAAGAAACTTATCATGTTCACTCAAAGTACAACTTATATGCTGCAAATGCACTTGGTTCAGTTGTTAACACAAAATCTAAAAAATCGGTAGGAAAACCAACACCAGCTGGAATGATAAAAGGTGATGATACAGATATCACCGAAATGTTCAGAAAAGATTTTATTTATAGTTTGTTTTGCGAGGACATTCCAGAAGGTCAGCGTGTCTATAGGGTAAATAAGTCAATAAACGATGACAATATTGAGAATTTAGCTTTACAAAATGAGTTTCAACCTCACCCAGTATTTGATTTATACGAAGCTAATGACAAAGGAATTATTCGACATATAAGAACAAAAAAGTTGTTGGAAATTTGGATAGAGATGGTTATTTACTTATAAAAGTTAGAGGAATTAAAACAGGTTTTATTAATTATAAATCACAGAGGTTTATTTGGGAAATGTTTAATAACACAATTCCAAATAATTTAGTTATCGATCACATTAACAAAATTAAATCCGATAATCGCATTGAAAATTTAGATCTAGTTACATCTCAAGAAAACACTAGACGAGGGATAGGTGGTGGGAATAATTTTAAAAATCCTAAAAGATCCATTATTTCAGTAAATCTTGAAACTGGAGAAAAAATGAAATTTAAATGAATATCAGCTGCTTCAAAATATCATAAGATTCATCCAGCTAGAATAAAAGATGTCGCCGACGGCAAAAACAAATCAACAACGTCAACGTTAACCTTCGACAGATTTAGTTTTAAATATGACGATCAATGATGTTTCTTAGCTCGGTTTTAGTAAGATAATTATGTGCAAACATCAAAATATCATCTTTATCAAATTTTAATGTTAAAAATGAACTTTCATTAAGTTTATTTTTTTCTGCTGTTGTTAGGAGAATTTTATAAGACTCGCCTTGCATTATATTCACATTAACCAAATATGCACTATAACCTGACAGACATTTTCTAACTGCTTCAGCTAAATCTCTATAATTTAATATATTACGTTTTGATGATATTTAACCTTAGAAATTCCAGTGGGAATTTCCGGTGATTTCGTTTCGCTGGCCATTATTATTAATAATTAGATAAAAGTATATTATAATATGAACTTGATTAAGCGACTTGCTGATATATACGCGGGAGATTATATCGCCACAAAATTACCTAGAAAATCTCTTGAGATTTTTTCAATTTTACCAATCACTAACGACAAATTTTCTAGCTATAGCGAAGATGATATTTTGTACGACAACGAGTCCGACAATGAAGTATTCGCCGTCGCTGACAGAAAAAATTACAGCAGACCGACAACTGGACGATATAATGTTAAGTATCACATTGCTAAAAAAAATAATAAATTTAATTTTACGGTTACCGAGCAACAAATATTTTGGCAGCTTATCAAACCTTTTTTAAATCTGAAAATAATTGGTCATCAAAGAAATATAAAATATGATTTTATTTTTGTTAAAATATTTAATTTAATGCCAGTTGATAATTCAAGAAAATTACATTTAATTTCGTTATGTAAATCTGTACTTGTGAAATATGAACAAATTTATAATAACATTATTGCACAAAATTGTGAAAATTCTAAGTTTGTATCGACCGAGTTGGCACCCAGCTATTAAATTTATCGCTATATCCTCTCCATTTAACTGAACTCTTGTTGCCGCGTTTTCGGATAACTTTTTCAATAACAAATACGTCTTGGGAAGTTTTCTGAAGTTCCTGCTCGTAAAAAGTACCGGTTATAGGCTCACCCAATAAATCTTTTAGCGCATATGTTACAGGTATTGTTAAAAGTACTTTATCAACAACAAACACTTCTTCGCTCCAGTTCGGAGTAAATCCTTTTTCAAATTTTTTTTTTTTCAGAGAAATTCTAACTCGATCACCAACTTTAAATTTATGTCTTCGGTACATGTTTTCGTTTGCTAATATCGGATTTTTAATTGCGTCGTTTGGCGACATTTTGGTGGTTCGGTGTTTGGTGTTATTGTATTCGTCAACAATGTTTTGTAAATTATCAATATATTTATTTGTATTTTTAGCTGATAAGTACTTACGGATTTTTTCGTTTAGTGTACGATTAAATCGCTCAACGATAACGCTTTTACCTTCGTTTCCTGTAACATATTTTTTGATGTTATTTTGGAGCAAAAACTGCTCGAACTTTTTATTAAAAAATTCTGCTCCGTGATCAGTCCAGATTCTATTTGGTTTTCTTTCTGTGTCTGTTATTATTTGTTTTAGCGCATCAGTTATTGACGTTCCAGTTTTATCTGAAACTGGCACACTAAAAGCATATTTGCTAAAGATATCTATAACATTAAAAAGATATCTCTTATTATCATTAAATTCAGCAAGATTTGACACATCAACTAAGTCTATCGCCCAAATATCGTCAACGGCATTTGCGACAACTTTACGTCGCGGCAACTTTTTTTTTAGGTTTATGTAGCTCGGACGCTAGCGACGTTGTCGCTTCAAGATCATCATTGCCAAGCCGAGACTCTCCGAATCCAAGTTTATATTTTGCTCCAATAAAACCCTGCACCAACTTTCTATCAAATCGTTCTCGCATATTTGTTGGTTCCATTTCACGAAGTTCGACTAACATTTTTTTATCGCAGTCTGATTTTGAGTTTTCGTTATCACGGTAGCAGATATCATGGCGCATAGCTATTGCATCAACTTGATTGTAAGGTTCTTGTCCTGGCAGCGGATTATCATTTTCATCAAGTTGTTTATCAAGCGGATTATAAGGTCCAGTATATGTATGGCCTGGCAATGTCCAACCGCCTTTTGGTTTCGGCAATTAGCCAATTACTTTATGTATATCTATACCTGTTCCAATAATTTCTCTGTTGTTACATTGTTGACAGTATGTAACAATTTTATTTTGCCCGAGACATAAATCTCTATCGGAGTCGCACTTGCATATCATTCTGTTTAAATAACTTTTACAATAACAACTTTCAGTCGTCTACTTGTTTTCAATCGTCTACTAAAATAACGTCCCTGACAACGTCAGTACATCCGGCTCCGGACAATTTCCTTAAAAACATACTTTTTCTTTTTCCACAAATTGCGCAAATACGTTTCAGCATCATCCTGTTGTTCCTTGTTTTTTTCTGTTGTTTCATTGATATTTTCTGTTTGAGTTTTGCATTTGAGACAATATGTTGACATTATATATTTGTAATTTAGATAAAATTGGGAAAACCTTAGAAATTCCAGTGGGAATTTCCTGAGATTTTCTAAGCAAAATTATTTATAATTTTGTGCAATCTCATCATTGGCGTACGAAGGATGCTTGTCAAATTGTAAAATAAATTTAAAAAAATTGGAATCCGATCTCCTGACATTGTGAGGGGCAGAGTTCTTCAAACTCGCAGGAATCTGTTTTATAAACATCACGCAATAATATCCACAAGCTGATGTTCCAATAGGTTGAAGTTGATTGGAAGAGTAATTAATTATTTTATATCTGGACATATATTTTTTTATTGCGTCACTTGGAGGAAGTCCAAACGAGTCAAAATAACTGTTATTATAAACAGCTACCCAATGTGTACCAGATCCGTCGTTGAAATCTTGTATATTTATCACGCAGGAACCACCCAGAAAATCACAAGTGATTTTCCCCGCAAGTTCATCTTTGGAATAAACTCCGTGGAAATTTTTTACTTGCTTTAGCTTATCAAGTATATCAAAGTTACTTAACGCAGACGTTTTTAACGTCTCGTGCCCGGCAATGTTAGTCCTCGTCCTATTCCCAGCAGATTTGGTAGTAGACTTCCCGCTAGTCCCGCTAAAAGTGGAGCTATTGGAATAAATCCTCCTTTTGTTGTTCTTCGACGTCGCGGTGTCTTTTTTTTCGTTGTTGTTTTTCTTCGTCGTGGCATTATATTTATCACTCACATAAAATTAAACGAAACATTAAACTAATAAATTAAACGAAACATTAAACGAAATATTAAACGAAAATTTTCTTTATACCACTGCCCTCAACTGCCTTTTCGTTGCGCCAGATACTGCTCCAGACGCTGCTGCTAGTCCTAATGTACCTAACACCGGCAAAATTTTTGGTAATAACGTTCTGGCCATTACAGATAGTGCTGGACCGAAGAAGCCGCCATGTTTTGACACTGCTGTTATTTGTGTGGCGCTTAAATTTAAAACAAAAGGTTTTCCCGGTTATACTTATTTACTTGTTTTTTTGGTTAACATTAATTTTGTTAAAGTACCCGCGACTTTATTGCTGCCGACTTTTAATGATACCTGCCTCTGCTTTGCAACAGCAGCTGCTAATTTTTTAACTTGACCATCAGTCAAGTGTATTTCTTTTACAATATATTTTGTCATCTTATATTAAAGTTACAGATTAAACTTAGAAAATTCATAAATGAATTTTTTCAATTGCAAGTAATTTTTAAACTTCTATCGTCATTTTACCTCCGACAGAGTCAATTGTAACAGATCTGTCGCTGATCACTAACGCGTACACGTACAACTGCGCTACTGGAACTGCTCCAAGTGTCCAGGTAATTTTAATATCAGCTGTGCTGTCGACAGCTCGCTCGCTATGTTTACTAACATCAAAATGAAATATCGAATAAAGTGTACGAAATTCCTCTACTGATATCTGAGATCCATCTCCAACGTCCTGATATTTTTGTATTGCGTCGAACAGGTACATGTAAGGTTGAGTAACATTTTTATTAGCGTCATCGATAAAATTACATTCTATCGCTCGCTCCGGATATTGCTTTGAATTTAGTCTAGCATGTATTCGTCTAACATCAGCATTATCAATTATTGCATTATTTTGTTGTTGGTTACCGCGTCGCGCTTGCTGTTGAAATACAACAAATAATTGCCTCGGTAGTTGTTCGCTTGATGTTGTTGTAACTCGCCATGTGTAGTCGGTAGTATTTGGAACTGCTGTTTGATATATTTTATGTTGCTGAAAATAAATTTTGTTTGTATGTTTATCGAGTATACTGTTTAAATCTGACATTTTATCGATTGACGGAGTTATTCGTGGCATCCAAAGCGCAAGTTTATTTATGATAAATTGTAAGTCAGCTCCGCCAGCTCTGCAAGTGCCTTTCTCTTAGCATGGTCTTCATTGTAACGTCTATTTCGAAATCCAGTTGTGTTAATAACTAAATTAAACATTGCAACACCGTCATCAGCTGCACCTGGTGGTGCTATACCCAGATTATTACAAGCTGCAGTGAGTGAGACTCTTGTAGCGTCTTGATTAGCGTTTGCGGCTGGTGCGGCTATACCGAGCGCGTCTGCATTAGCAATAAGAAAATTTCTTACAATTGGAAAATATGCAGCGGCATCAGCTCCGTGTATTAAAACACCTTTTGAAATAAGTTCATCTGACGCAGGAATTATTGCACCACTTCCAGTATCTTTAAACCACATCATGTTAGTTCCAGTTGATCTAGAGTAATCATCAGAAAACGAAATAGTATTTAAGATTGTACTTGCAACTTGTAGGTGGCTCGAAATATCCTCAACAGTTTGATTGGCCAGCTGATATCTAGCACTTTTAAATAAACACCAGCCATTATTTATAAGAGCTACTTCTGTTCCAGCTGCAATTGCGACAGGTGGAACAGCTACTGTCATAATCTGTCCGCGAACTTCCAATACTGCCTTGTGAGGTAATAAAAATACATCTTCATCTCGGGTATTAAATGTTCTAACACCAGCTTTATTTGGCTCATTAGAATTTTCGTCGAGATACTCAATATATTCAAATTCTGTTACGGTGTTGTCGGCGTCATAAGTTTCTGTTAAATCGAGATAATTCTTGACAGACATTTTTTATTTATTAGATTACATAATTTTATTGCGGCGCTGTTACTTTAGATATTAACTTTTGCATAATCTGCTCGCCCTTTGGTGATAAAAGTTTTTTTGTTCTTGTTATCATAGCACGTTTAGTTTCTTTTGTTGGAGCGATTTCTGATATAACCTGTTTGATTGTCGGTGTTCCACGTTGTGGGTCGCTTTTAATTTTATCAGCTATTTTTTGTCCCACCGCTGTTCCAGCAGCAGGTGCAGCTCCAGTTGCAAAAGCTTTTGATGCGTCTAGTGCAATTGGTGCAACTTTATGCGCGATTCCCGGAACATTTTCAATAATTTTAGTAAATATATTTCCCAAAAATCCACCAACTATTTTTCTTCGGTAAAATTTTTTTTGTTTCATTATATCTGAGGTTGCATAAAACCGAAGTCAATCACGATTTGATTGTGCGTAAGTGTAAATAATAAGTAACAACTTCATTATTCAGATCCAGCTGTAGTCCAGATTGATCAGTCAACTGCATATTTATACTCGTAATTTGATTTTCAACATTTAGCGGATAATAAATAACTTGCCGTGGACTAATTTGCATGAGCGATCCCGGTGGAACATCTGGCAAAAAACTATATATCGTTTGTCCTCTACTGCCTTGGGCTGAGTAAGATCCAGACGCAATAGAGCAATTTATCAGTATTGTATTTACGTCAGTTATATTTACTGGCAGTTCACCGTCAAATGTTGCAGTTTTTCCTGCTTCAGATCCATATAGCTTGTGATTAAATCCAATCAGCGACGCTATGCTCTTTGCTGATGAAAAATCTATTAGCATACCATTTTTTAATGTTATTCTGGCGCGTAAAGTATTATAATTTGGTGTTAGTTCAAAATTGTCAGCGTCTCCTGTATCTATATATGTTATTAATTCGCGTATTATTTTATTTAAATCAGTTACGTTGTAAGCTCCTTGCGGAATTTTAACTACAAATGACCCAGTGTCAGAATAAAACGTAAATTCATCGTTTACTCCAGTTTTTACGTTAGCCATGGAATGCCAACACGTACAAGAAATTAGCCCAATTTCGTACTGTTTTTCAGTATCAAGTTGTACCGATGGAATATAATTTACTGAAAAATTTGCGCTATCTTTCGCGTTAGCGAACGCGTTAGCTGTACTAGAGTCTAGTAATAATGTTGTAGACATTGTTATTTATTATATTTTTACAAAATTAACATTTACAAAATTAAGTCGTTGCGATTTATATTAAATCGCTATGTAAAGTTTCGTATTCATCAGATGTTAATAAATTTTCCGATCTTAAATGATCAAGTATATCAATAGTTTCATTATCAGTTTCAGCGCCAACATTTCCAGCTTCCTTTGATGATATCAGCAGTATTAATCTGCCTATCATTTCGGCAGTTGATGTAGATATTTTTACACCTGTTCCAGTTTTTTTTTATTCGTGCGAATATTCTCATTAAATTCAAATTCATTATAAAATTTATATATTTGGATTTTCCAGATCTAAATTTCTTCGCTGTAGATATTAAATTACTGGAAATAACACCATTTCTAGCTTGTTCATAAAATGTTCTAAGATCTTTTCCTTTAGCTTCATTAATTTTATCATAAGCATTTATTCCATTTTTATAAATATTATCTAATTTTTTAATAAAATCATCATATTCATTTTGTGACCATTTATCAATACTATCAACATCTTTAATATTATTTTCTTTTATAAAAGTATTGTATTCGGATTTTATTATTTTATCTGTTGTCATTTTTTTAATGTTCTCTTTACTTTCAGTTTCCGCTGGTAATACAACTAGTGGTTTTTCAATCTCCGCTGGTCTATCAGTTTCCACCAGACTCGCAGCTGATACTCTTTTTAAATCTATTTCTTTTGCCATGGTACTCAAAACATTACTGTGATGATCGAACATTTTTTCATTAATTATTTGATTAAGAGCTTTGACATAAAGATCGGCGATAATTCCTTGTCGGTATTTTTTAATAGCTCTGTCATATTCTACATTGTCTGGTAGTACTAAATCAATCTGTTTCTTATTTTCCTCCGATATTTGCGTTAACTGTGCAATTTTTTCGTCAGCATTATATTTTTTTTTAAAATATCGTATATTCTCGAACCTTTAAAATACTATTATATGTTAAATATTTTATACTCAAAATCTTCTATTTTGTTATTTATATTTTTAAAATCTTTTTCAAATTGTGATAATCCTCTTGGAGAAGATTCTTTTCTCAAATACATCTCCTGAAATACATCTTCTGATTCTTCAATTTTTTTCGTTATATCTTCTAACTTTCTTCTAATCGGCCCAACTGTTAAACTTGCTAATCGTCGTTCAAATTCAAGTGGATTATTGATCAGCCGATCTATTTCAGCTTGTCTAGTAACAGGATTAAGAATATGTTCTGAAAGTTCTTCAGCCAATCTTTTTCTTTCTTCAGCAGATCTGCCAATAATTTTTGTGGCAGCTGCTTCTTGTTGTTCTTTAAAAATACCAACTAAACCTTTTTCCTGTAGTTGCTTAAGTTCTTCTTCTGGCAGCGGCTTAGTTTCAGGTTGTTTTCCAAGTAGTGCCTCAGTAACTGGTTTGAGAACTGTCGCTGCTGTTTCTGCAGCAGTTATTTGTCTACGTCGTGCTTGCTGTACTCGCTTCTTAAATGCTGCTTGAGACTGAGCAAGTTTTTTTTAGATCTTATATATGTTTTCTGTATTTTGCTCGTTTGTCCATTTTATTATATATAAATTTTATATAAAACAAAAACTTACTGCAGATAATTTTCAAATACAACAACGAAACATTTTAGTTGGATCATGTGTTAATTTATCAAACAAGAAAAAGTTATATTTATCCGCTGTCGCCTTATGATAAAGTTCGATAAATTTATCTTTTGTCACATCGCCACATTGCTCGTTTGCAATATTTCTAACGTCAACATTGTCCAGTCCCGGAAATAATATAAAACAACCAGTATTTCGTCTGATAAATCTGTAAACATTATAAAAACCTTGGGCTAAATAAACAGAATTACATTTCTTATTACGCGACAGTGAAAAAATATGATCTTATTTTGTTCATTTCTACATTATTTAGCCGAATATCGTCAAAAACTACTATCTTATGTTCGGACGAATCAAGTTGATTAACTGGAACAAGATCTTCTGGTTGTCTGATAATAAAAAAATCTTCACCAGCATCAAGATCATCACGAAGTTTGTTATTATATTCGCTTAGTAGCTCGTACTTATCTTGTTGTGGATTAATTGTATAAATATAAACTCGATCGTAATTAAAATTATCGCCCAGCAGTAAATTCATAAGCAAATTTGTTTTTCCCGATCCAGTTCGTCCAACAATAAGATAATGACAATCTGGAAGTTCATTGTTATGTTTATGTTTCACCAACCGCTCTGTATCAAAATTTAATATCGGTGACGAAGTTGTCGTTAACTTTGCCATTGTTGTTATACATTTTATGTTATATTAAATAAATAATGAGCCATTATACAAAATTTGGAACAACATTAGGAGATTCATCGGCTACAATAACAAACGGCAAGATTGATTTATCAGGTTATCTAAAAAAATCTGGAGATAAAATGACAGGAAACCTGTCCATGTCAAATCAGCGAGTACTAGATTTAGAAACAGATTATCCGCTAATAAATGTTGTTGATACACAAGCTGTTAGTTATAAACAACTACAATCCGTCGACGGTAATAAACTAGATAAATCTGGCGGAACTTTAAGCGGCAACTTAGATATGTCAGGGAAAAAAATTATAAATTTAGAGACTGGATATCAGCCAGCAAACTTAATCAAACTCAAGCGGTAAGTTATTTCCAGTTGAGGTATGTGGATAATAACAAGTTGTCACTGACAGGCGGAACTTTAAGCGGCAACTTAGATATGTCAGGAAAATTTTTTATAAATTTAGAGACTGGATATCCACCAGCAAACTTAAATTATACACAAGCGGTAAGTTATTCACAGTTGAGGTATGTGGATGATAACAAACTTGATAAAATCGGCGGAACGGTTATAGGTAATATTAACATGTCGAGTAAAAAAATTATAAATTTAGAGACTGCATATCCGCCAGAAAACTTAAATCAAACACAAGCTGTAAGTTATGCACAACTAAAATCTGTTGACGATAATAAACTTACCAAACCGGTGACACAATGACAGGTAACCTTGCAATGAGTAATAACTCAAAAATAACTGGACTACCAACAAGCTCACCACAAGCCGATGCTGATGCTATTAGTTATGCTCAGTTAAAGGAAGAACTTACCCCATATTTTAAGAAATCTGGTGGACCAGTGACAGGCAACATAAACATGAGAGACAAAAAAATAACTACTACATATGTTCCAGTTAACTTTAATGATCTGACAATAAAGCTTATGTTGATAGTCTCTCTAGTGGTATAAAACGAACCAAAAATAATGATGGGTATATTGCAACACTTTATAAAGCAACTGACAACCGAGCCGGGTTTGAGGTAAGCGCATCAGCATATTATCCTGAAAATTATCCTTATTACGCTTTCTCTGATAGACATGAATGGACGACCAACGGAGAAGTTGAACATTTTTGGATTAAAATTAAATGTCCTACTGCAGTTACTATTTGGCAATTTCATTTGCGAGGTTGATTAAACTCCAGTGTTGAGAGAATTTATAATTGGCAATTGGAAGGATCAAACAATGATATCGACTGGACAACATTATATAGTGCAGTAAATATGTACATTTCAACAGCACAATATTTTACAGTCGCGGCAGAAAATATTGTTAACAAGTACTTATATTTCTGAGTTAATATTTTAGCTGCTGAACATCCGTTTCGGGGACTAACAACATTTCAAATATATACACTCGAAGATCAGGTATGATCATTGTGATCAAATTTAATCTAATGCTATAAAATAATGTCAGAACCACCAATTATAACTGTTGCGAGGGAATTTTATGATTATATTCTTAACCATAGAAAACACTTTTTAGGTGAATCCCTAGCGGTACGTGCGATAAATACCAGAAAAAATTTCAATTTCAATGATAAACTCTCTATTGTTAGAGGCAGAAAAAAATTTAGTTCGTGTTACGTATATGCGAGGACCACAACTAAAAGAAGCAATAAAAATTTTGAAGTGATAAGTAGATACTGTCATCCTGACGATTGTCTGGAAGAACAAAAACAAGTTGAAATCCTGTTAAAAAAAATGTTGCTCGAGCTTGATTCTGGAAATTTAGATTTGATAATAAAATCGGACTTAATAAAAGCACGAGCTTACGGTAAAAGAGATGATATAAAAAAAATCTGTAGAAGATAGTCATGATGGCCTTAGCAGATTTATGGAATCTAAAATAATAAGAATAAAAAGAAACAAGAAGTTATACAATAGTTTTTCAAAACGAGAAATTTTTAAGTATCTCGGTATGTATTACCACGACAAAGAAACTCTAATTAAAATCGTTACTATGGAACTAGACACTGAGTTAATTATTAAAGCGTATGCAAACGCAATTTTGCCAATGATACGTAAAAAAGACCCAGAATTTGATCCGATTATTGTTGACAGATCTATAAAGATAATCAAAAATTTTGGCGATGAAATTAGTGGTCTTGATTATATTGAGCAAAAAAAAGTTTTTTGATAAAGTCAGAGAAACAGATTTAGTAGCAAAGACTGATTCTTATTTCGATATAGATGAAGCGGATGATCTTCCATTTCCATCAATCCACCGCTCTAGGCAATTGTCATTACGAAATTATTACAATGAAGTTGAAAAAATATTCACAAAACAATATGAAACATTATTTTTTAAAATAGCTTTTGCTATTGGTCTGCCAACAAACGAACCAAAATTACTGAAAAAAATTAATACTAGCAAATTTCGTTGTCGCATATGCAATTATCAGACAACATCTTGTTTTCAAAAATTACACGTTAGATCAAGTAAGCTTGGTATTAGGGTATATTGATAAAACAGAAAGCGATTACAGTAATTTGGTGAATGAAACAGACTTGTATGAACATGAAGTAGGAAATAATTTTGACTCATACGCTTGGTTAAAGAAAAATGAAGTACTAACAGATGAACGATATAAGGATACTTCGTTAGATGTTTATGACAAATACAGAATTTTTATAGCTGATCCTAATAATAATAAATTTTCGTGAGTTTCTTGATTCAGTTGCTGGTACCAGATATTTTGTTTTTGTATAAAAAAAAATTGTATAATGAAAAAACATATCATCGATTTCAATCATATTTCAGAAGAAATTCCAAAACAAGATGCTGACGCACTAGTACAATATTACATTTTTACATATTTTATCACAAAAACCTCTGGTGTGTAAAGGAATGTTATAAATACTACCGTAGAATACTTCGAGTAATATCATATTTGCCATTGTTAATGACTAGCTCTGGTATAATCTCAAGTGAAGCATTATTAAATCCGTTTTTGTTAATAATATCTGGTGTCGGTGTCTCTCTTTCAACACTTGTAAAAAAAATTGAACCTAAACTTGAAACAAAAAAGAAATTCTTGTAAAACAGCAAGTATCACTTACAAAAAATTACTTGATCAGATACGATCTTACTTGCGAGGTGTAAAATACGATATGGACGATTTAATACGCGAGTTTCGTATTATTGACAGTATGTTAACGGATATCCTACCAATGAGAGTCAGCAGGTACGAAAAAAATTATCATAAAATATGGTTACAACAGTAGTAGATCATCTTTCCAATTTTTGTAGAGGGGTGGGGGTCTCTGATCTAGAATCCGCATTTAGTTTAGGATCAGCCTATTACTATACTGAAAAAATAAATAAATTGTATCACTAAAAAAGTTAATCCGGCAGGCCCTTGGAATTCTGGTCCAGAATCTGTTTTTGGTTTAGGATCAGCCTATTAGTATACTACTTGCATTATATTTACGTACAAGTATTACGTGACTTTTAATTAATATTTTCGAATTCTATGTACAGCAATTTTCGAAATTGTTTATTGTTGATATCACGTGACTATTGGACCTGTGATGTCATTGACATGTAGGTTGCGAGATTTGCGTAGTCATGTGACTCGGAATGCAAATGGCGAGTTCCAGGTCAAATTTCATCAACGCCATAGTTGCATCTCGTCTCCCAGCGGATTAAAGATATAACGAATGCTACACTTTATATTTGAGAAAATAAATCATATTCCTATCGATTTCATGCAGGTATATCTCGATGAAAGGTCGTTAAAGTTTACAAGGCCGGCTAGTAAGTGTGTCGGCGAATTACAACTTTTCGATAGGGAATGGACTCTGATCCTACAACCCAACATAAATGTCCAAATATCAAAAATGGGGTGGCAAGGGTCAGAGGAAACTCGGACTAGATTGACAAAAGTCCCGTTCACGGATTTATTGGTCATTTTATTATTCACGTATTTTTCCTTGAGCAGCAGGAAGGGTGAACAGACCACTTGTCTGAATCGTCATTTGTCTAAAACTTAAGGTTCCTATGAAAGCTGAAAAAACAATGTCAATAACTCTAAACCGAACCTTCTAACCGAGACTATTTCTGTATTGTTGAAAACGGATAATAAATCGTTTGGGTTAGTTATTTTTGTTATTTTGTTGTTGATTTTTTGTTTTTATTTTATAGTGCGTTTAGTTTACTCGCCGGGTCACTCAATTTTGGTTGTTCACCCTTCCTGCTGCTATAATTAACCAAAGATTTTATCCAGACCTATACGATATCTGGATCTTGGGTCATGTAGATTTATTGTTATAAATCCGAACGGAACAGCTTGTGCTTTTGAAAAGAAGTTTTTAAACTTAATCATATCCATATCCCCAGAACACCAAGTATAATAAATATTTTGTAAGGTATAATTATCTACTCCATTAAAAACAACCAAAATATTACAGTTATCTCTGATCACTTTTGGAATTTGTGTATATCGCTGAGTAACATAGATCACGTCAGTATTTTTATGTCTACCTCGAGAAAATATCCGAGCTGGATTTGATTGTTTGTCCAGCATAACGTCATCGTACACCACTAAATTATTAATAAATCCATCTAGGTCATCTACAGATGGGACTTCATCAATATCGGTAATAAAGTCAACAACATCATTACCGTCTTCATTCAGCAATTTTGCATTTTCATTAAAATCTTTAAGTACTTCGTAACACCGTTGATCATCTACAGATGGTGCTACCAAATATAATTTATCCCACTTCAGCAATCTCATTATTAGATTAAGCAATAATTGTGTTTTGCCTGATCCAGATGGGCCTATTATAATCATTCTGATAGAATTCGGTAACGCTGGATGATGCTTTACTGGTTCCTGTTTTTGTGTCGCAGAAAAGTCAATTATATCCATATAATAAATAACATGGATTTATATTGCGTTCGATGTAAAGTACCTACACCTACTGCCGAATTAACAACAATAACAACGAAGAATAAAAGACGTGCAATTACAAGCAAGTGTGTGAAATGTGGTACAAAAAAAATATAAATTTATTTCATCAAAGACAGGTGGAGATATCGCCGCTTCATTATGGAAATTACCAGGAACTCCATGGGCTAAATATCCGGGGGAAAAACATCTTCCTGGATATAATTATTGTGGTCCTGGAACTCGACTTGATATCCGACTTGATGATCAAGATCAGCCAAGACTAGGAGAGTATCCAATAAATAAGATTGATCAAGCGTGTCATGTTCATGACGTTGCGTATAAAAGTAAAGATTTACAACAACGGCATCTCGCAGATGTAAAATTGATTCATGCGTTAAATTCTATACCTAATAAATCTGTCAGAGAAAAACTCGCTAGTTTTCTAGTAAAAACTGCCATGAAAGGTAAAATAATGTTAGGGGCTGGTAATTAATTATATTATAGCCCAAGAGGATATTGGAGAGGCAAATCAGCGATTACTAAACTTGCTGAAGCAGCAAAAGTCTCACGTTCTGTTGCTGCAGCGTGGTTAGCATGACAGGCAATATGGCAAATTTATCTACCAGCACCTAAAAAAATTCAATATTCACATTTTGATGTCAGCAACCCTAATGAAGTTCATCAAGCAGATATTTTATTTTTACCACATGACACCATTAAAACACGTAGACGTCAACCACGCACGTACAAATACGCATTGACTGTCGTTGACGTTGCAAGTAGATATAAAGAAGCGGAACCATTATCAACAAAGACAGCAACTGAAGTTGCATCTGCGTTTGAACGAATTTATCAACGTGGTGGTCTACGATGGCCACAATTATTACAAGTTGATCCTGGTAAAGAATTTCTTGGTGCAGTATTGTCGTTGATGAAGAAACATAACGTTAAAATCAGACGAGGACACACTGAAATTCATCGTGATCAGGCAATCGTTGAACGATTTAATCGAACATTTGCCGAGCGGTTATTTGGATATCAGTATGCAAAGGAAATATCTACTGACTTTAAGTCCGGTGAGAGATCTCGTGAATGGGTTGCAAGGTTACCAAGTGTGATAACTGCATTGAATAATGAAATTACTCGTTCAACTTCCATGAAACCTTCTAATGCGATCACAAAAAAATATATACCAATACAACGACGTGAATTTTTCTCTCAACCAGTATTAGGTAATGTAACTGTAAGATATTTATACGAACCTGGTGAACTTAAAGGTGGTAAAAAAAAGAGCAACTGATCCTATCTGGAGTGTGACTACACATACAATTTCTAGCGTGGTAAGATCCACTGGTAGACCTCCAATCTACAGACTAGATTCAACTGCTCCTCAACGTGGATTTGTACGTGAACAATTACAAGTAATTCCTAAAGACACACAATTACCACCACCTTCACTTATGTAAATTAGCACCTCTACGTCGATTGCATTCAAGACAGGTTAGCATCACATTATCACGTATATGACCAAGATCACTATTAATTCTGTCTACGGTAAATTGTCTTGGATTATTATTCGAATATTGACATAACATTACTGCGTTACAGCTTGCACAATGATTGTTTTGTTGTTGTTTTAGTGTTATAATAAACTCAGTATCGATATCAAAATCACGATTATTTTTTTTTGTTGTCACATTGTTTATAACCAGATAGTTTTTTTTCTTATTATGTCATTATTAACAGTTTGATCATTATTTTCTGTAAAATTTATAATAACCCTATGTAATTCAGATATTTTTCTAACCCGAGATACTGCAAGATAGACTAAATTGGACCATTCGATCCGATCATCTACAATCCAGATATTTATATCTGATATTGTTAACCCCTGTGAAGAATGGATCGTTATAGCGTATCCTAACATCCATGGAGATTTATTCATGTTTAATGCGCTCTCAACAACATTAATATCGACTAAAATAATATCATTCAAGACAAGATTTTGTATTCCACCACCAGGAATTTCAACTTCAATATTCTGTCGTCGAGTATCTGCTGGGCGATAACATAATGGTACAGGTAGATCTGAAAACTTTTCTTTATGTAACAGAAATAATTTCTCCTGCAGTTTATCACGAACTATCTTTCTACTTGCGACTATCAAATCAGCAGGTCTCCATAAATTCAAAAAATCATTCATATTAGTTTCTGGAATTACTTTACGCATTATCTCACATTGTATTTTATCTGGCTGTAGTCTGATTAATCTTTTAAGTTCTTTCAGTGGTTCATCAATAGCTATATGGTCGTCATTTATTTCTTCATAATAATCTACATTATTCTTCAGCCATTCATGTGGAGACTGTCCAATAAAGGGTGGTGGTTGATCATGATCACCACACATTATTACAGCAGTATTCTTTGTCAATAACCAATCAAGAAATGTTTTTAATATTTCTAACGACACCGTGTCTATCTCGTCCCATATAATATATTTAGGTATATATTTCTCACCCATTCGCTCAGAAGTCCATGTGTCTCCGCACCATCTGAAGAAACTATGGTATGTACATGATTTTACTCCTCGTTCTTTTATTTCTCTGGCGAGTTTATGTGTCGGTGTCAAAACAATTATATCTGAATGGTTGTTCAGGAATAATTTAATTGCACGAGTTGTTTTACCTGAACCTCCGCATCCGTTAAGATAAACAGTCTTATGTCTAGCCACAGGATTATATACATATGGTGCTGATGACTTTGATACTTGATTATTATTTTTGTAATATATTTCCTTAATTTCAACGTCGGCAGATTCAGAATAACTAAGTATATTTTCTTGTTTTATTCTCCATGATCCCCATTCACCATTACCGAGTAGCGGTTTTAACAAATCCGTATATTTTTTATTTATATAAAACGAATCCGTGGCGACTCTGACAGGGTAACGAGGGAATCTATTTATCATAGACAGTAGATTTATCGAAACATATGCCAACATCGATGATCTTAAATGAGTAAATTGCGGTGAGTCACCATCAATATAGCTCACAATTGTACCTAGTTTGGTTCCGTCTGATAAATAAGCATTACTCCGATTTATAAATGTGTTTTTTTTTCGTTGTATCAGCGATTATAAAATCGAGTTCAGCATCGTCCATAATCAATCTTGTACAGTGTCTTTTATGATCATATGCTCCTCCTTGAGTAAATTTACCAATTATCTTTCTACCAAGATCTTTTGCAAGTTTTTCATCATGCTCGTCCCTGCATTTACGTATATTATTAGTAATTTTAATAATGTCATCTTCATTAAGATTAGGAAATTCTTTCCTAGCATCATCGATATTAAATCTATCCGGTTCTGGTAACCAAACTTGCTTCTGTGGACTATACGATATAATTGCTTCATTTACCCTCAACGATATCAAAATTCCAACATCAAGCATATATCGCAATAGTACTATTGGAACCCAACATTTTTCTGAAAAATGTCTTCCGAACCAAGCATAAGTAATCGGATGGAGATTTTCTGCAAACTCAAATGATTCTACATGAGCAAATCCGGTTGAGTCAAAATCTGGTAAATGTCCGTTTATCGCAACTCTGGTCATCTCGTGTGATGGATGTCCAAATCTCTTAAAGTATTCAGAACACTCTCCATATCCAAGAAAACTTCCAGGATAACATGCTACCATATCAACGGATATAACGTCATTATACTTATATTTAGTATTCCACAATCCTCCGTGTCCATATTCTACGCAGCTTTTATGGATATCTTCAAGAAATTCCGATCGTGTTGGTTTCCATAAATTTTTCTCCTGAGCAAAATGAGCCGCTACAGATGGAACTGTAAAACAATTATTTAATAATTGTCTAACTTTGACATCGTCTGAAGTATATTTGAGCGCAAGATGTTCCATTTCTACATTAAGAGATTCTGTACGGTAAATATCACCATTAGGCCGTACAAACTGATCGTAATAATCATATTCTGAACTTTGAAATAACCAAATAGATACAGGGTCACTTTTACTGATATTTTTGATAAAATCAAATATATGACCATCATAAAATTTAACCGTTCTATCTCGTGGAAATATTGTTACTGCTGAGGTCCACGCATGCGAATTATGATCAATAATATCTATCGGAGCTCCTTTTTATGTATTTCGGTTTATATAAAACATCTCCTGTTAACGTCTTTACTGTTATTGGAAATCTTAATTTCTTTTCTAGATCAGCAACATCTTTAATAGATGCTCCGGTATCTTTAACTGATTCTGCCTACGTATTTATTTTTTTACGCCTTAAATCTGTTAAACCATTACCACGTATCGCATTTATGAAATGTTCTGTAACTCGTTCAGCGACACAGTTTATTCTTGACTCTGACAGTTTCATCGGCTTAAGATCCCGGACGTCAGGTTTATTATTCAGCGGATATATTGCATATACAACCGCAGTAACTGGATATGCACGTTCATAATATAATTTGTCAACACCGGTTAGTATTCCGGGTTTAGATTTATTACTCAAAAGAACAATATTATTTCCCGACTGTATGCGGACTGGATCACGCTTGTCACGAATAATCCAAGTATCTTCTTCTGTATTTACAATAAATTTTATTAAAATAAAATATTTTTGATCATCAAGGTGATTAATAATTGCTTTTTCTCGTTCGTCATTCATCAGATTAGTAACATTTCCGATTCTGAATGTTGACCAAACATGAGCCGCATCACTATTACGAAATTCATTCTTTGCTTCACGGATACGTTCGGTTATATCCTCATTTGTTAAAGCTATATCTTGCATCAAAGTACTAAATTTATATTCTGATAGTCTGTCAAGATCAAATCTGGTCTATAGGTTCAATTTGGATAATTCATTATCCATTATAATTAAGACAAATATTCAAATTGAATTTTAGTATATATATAATGATTGAAACAAAGAATAAATGTGCTTGGCTCAAAATTGGAT
Source organism: Megalonaias nervosa (assembly GCA_016617855.1). Classification (NCBI taxonomy): domain Eukaryota; kingdom Metazoa; phylum Mollusca; class Bivalvia; order Unionida; family Unionidae; genus Megalonaias; species Megalonaias nervosa. The sequence goes on along the minus strand of JAECUM010019064.1, from coordinate 21,301 downwards.
ATACTTCTCCTTGTAACAAAACATGCGTGAATGAATTCTGCTGCTACCATATGCAAAGCGTTAAAAATGGGAGTCTGGGACCAAAACCGTGTGTGCAATGTGGTGTTGGAGTCAGAGGAAAAACTCAGTTATGTGTGAAATGCGGCGGTAAAAAATATAGAGAATTAAAACGATATTATGACCAAAAAAAAATAATACATTGTCAGGTAAATCTCCTATAAAAACCGTAGAAGATTATCTGGTCAGATTTCAAAACAATGATTTAGACAAATAATATATATATAAATGGAGCAAAACGAATTTGTGACACATCCTATAACAAACAATTATGAGGCGTCTCGAGATGGTGTGATCAGAAACTGCAGATTGAAAAACCCAGTCGGTAGTATTAATAATAAAGGTTATTTTAGATTTCGTGCTGGAAATAAACATTATTTATCAAATAGATTTATATTCGAATGTTTTCATGGAGTCGTTAAAAATGGACTTGTAGTTGATCACATTGATGGAGATCCCAAAAATAATCATTTATCTAACCTGCAAGCTATTACACCGAGTCAGAATTCTGCACGTGGAAATACTGGAAAATGTAAAAAGTTTGCAAGAAGATCTATTAAATCCGTAAATAGAGAAACAGGCCAAGAAATAACTTTTCCATCAATATATGCAGCTACAAAACATTTTTGCATCAATCCTGCTTCAGTACAATTTGTCGCAAATAAAATATACAAATCTGCATATTCAATAAAATATGATCAGCTGATTATATTTGAATATATCTAACTCTGTCTTCCTAACAAAAAAATATTTTTTTTTTATACTGTATATAGTTCGACTCTATCAATTTTGCCAGGGGTACCTTTACCGTCGCTGCCCTCAGTGTCACTCTCAGTGTCATTGACAGAATCAAATAACATAATCTTTCTCAACTGCATTACACGATTGTCCACAATCTTCTTTTTCTCGTATTCACGAGATAGTTCGGATCTGATATTTTCGATCGAACGTGCAAGAGGTGCAAATAGCTTTACCTGTTTGTCATTTACCATTGCCAAGGATTCTAACATAGACTGATAAATTAATTTTACGAATTTATAATTGGAAGGTAATGTGTATTTATTTTCAAATTTTCGTTGTTTTAATATTTCATAATCGTATAATATTTTTTTCAGGATAGAGATTATCAGAAAGATTTATTCCGTCATGTTATAATTTTTTAATAGCGTAAATAATAGCATTAATATTTTCTTGGTTCATTATATAATAAATATTTCTTTAAAATAAAAATAATAATCAGTTTCTGAATAATTCTAAATCATATTATAAAAAATGTAGTCCCCATAATCCTATGTGAACCCCTAGATTGCCAAACAACATTCTAGCAGGCTCAGAAGGTCAGAGGGGACTGTTTTGAGGATGATTATGATTATATGTACAGATGCTTATGATTTATATATACATATGATTATAATTATATATACATATTATGATTATGATTATATATACATATGCTTATGATTTATATATACATATGATTATGATCATATATACATATGATTATGATTATATATACATATTATGATTATGATTATATATACATATGATTGTATGAACATGAATATATACAAATGGTGATGATTTTGATTTTTGCAGACAGTACAAACATAAACTTAACAATAAACTTAAATATAGACGGAATACAACGGGGGGGGGGGATTTATCTACGTCCAACAGATTTTATACAACTCCCCCCCCCCATACAAACCCCGGGGAGTGTAAAATTACACCCACCACGTGGTTACATGGTGGGAAAGTTGTATTATTTTTCTGTTGGGTTTCGTACCCACAATTATAAATAGCATCCGTCGCCAAATGCAAGATAATATATCTTTAGTATTTTTGGAGACTCGAACACGCGAGAGTCTGCAGAATTTCGATCTACGTCCAAACGCCTTACCATCTCGACCACCGCTCTCTTATCAATAATACAGTAAATTTAAGTATATAAAACTATTTGCGCTGTCTCACATGTGATTACTCTGGAGTTGTATTACTAATAGAATAAAATCAGTTATTGTAGAACTGTAGCGTGAATTTACTTCAATTTTTCAAACATAATTCATAAAATAATCGCACATTACATTTTCTGTATGAGTTATCGTTCGTTAAGGTCAAAATACATGTGTTAGAGCTAAAAATAACTCCACGTACTTGCATATAAACCGACGTGAATTTAAGGTTAAGATGCATCAATATACCTCTCTGTTACAAATTGATGCTTTACTAACAACTAATTGCTTACAGAAAACAAATAAATCACTAAATAATTAACGAAAAATAAGATATATTCGTTGTCTATAAATCAAACGTAGTAGTAAGGGAAATATTCGTTTAATTTACTCTGCAGAGAGAGGGGACAGAGTTATCTCGCTTCATTATATATACAATTGCTTTAATCATAGGAATTGATTATTATTCAGATTTTAGTAAACTGCCCATCAGATAAAGAAATTTATGACCAGTTCACTAACAATAGTACCTATTTACCCGTCAGATCAGGAAATTTCTAACTATTTCAGATATTTACCCATCAGATTAAGGAAAATCAGTAAAAAAAATATATTATTTCAGAATCAGATTATTTTTTTCCCCCTGATTATTTACTCAGACGTTCTATGAGCGTATATATAGATTAATAACCAGTGATTCCCCTCTCAAATCCAAAATGTATCCTGTCTGGTCAGTAAGTTTAAAATTTATTCTTGACAATAATGGATTATGTACACGTAGATAAACTGGATTAATTGGCTCAGATACAATTAACCACCCGGGCGGCACTTGAGGACTAAATGCATATAATATATACCCTTGTTGAGCTTGAGTGGATTTTTCAAGATCTACTTGATAACTACCATCAATTACGTCACATACTAGATTGACCGCGATCGTAGATGTTACATTAACAATACCAGGTGAGATATGGCGGCCTCCACCATGTGGATCATTATTTTATTTAAGAATGGTTGGTGTAGTTATTAATTTTTTCCATGAATCACATATTCTCTTAAAATGTTCATCAATAAGAGCATTAACTGATTTCTTTAGCTCTTCAGAGTTAAATCCCGGAATTACAAATGTTGGTAGCTGTTCTTCTGTAATTTTATAAAATTTAAGAAACACTGTTTTAAATAAACGTTTATAACTTACACACTGAATAGGACCGTCTTCATTAACTATGTAAGTATTAAGAAATCTATCTGCCGGTGCGTTTAATGTTTTTTCTCTGTCAACGATAGCCTTATTTACATATTCTAAGTCTGATGCAACTTGATTCAAATGTTGTATTACTTCAATTATTTGATTTTTTAAGTCATCGTTGTAGGAAGTGCTGATGCTGGAAAATAAATTTCTTAAATCATTCAGTACACGTTCATGTTCAGATTTAATTGGTTTTGATTTTGAGTTAATTTCTTCAACATTAATTGTTACTATTCTTGTTGTACCTTTACCCTGAACGAAATCTATAAAATGATTATAAGTTTTATAACCACGATAAGCATCCGGAATCTCAATGAACGGATAAGTTTTTCGATATTCTGGAAGTTTTATAAATTTGTCAACATCTATAACGAAATCAGATCGTTGTGGTTCTGGTGGTCCTTGATAAACTGGTTCGACTTCAGGCCATCCTAATACTGATCTAATCGAACTTTGATAAATATCTACAGAATAATCAGGGGAATTTATTTCAATCACGCTGATAATGTTGGTTCGTAAACAGTAATTGCTATTTTGGATTCTTTTCCTGTAATAGATTTAATTCTGCGTTGGAACTCATCATTGATCTGTTCTATTTGATAACTGCCCGTTGGAATAGCAACTACTTGCCAATCAGGAGTTCCATCAGGCTTATTCTTATTAGCGAATACCAGCGAATTATTTGGCTGTAGTCCACCAAATGGTTTTGATCTAATATTTGGCCAGCTATAATAAACTCGCCTTTGCAGGAATTGATGTTGGAAAATTGACACTAAATTCAGGATTGGTCGAACTTAATGAGATCATCGTAGTTTTGACGGGGTTGTATTAGTGACGATCTGTTGAAGTAGCTCTCGAGTCAGTCATTATTATTATTGTTATTATTACTATTTAATTACCCGATTTTTTGTCGATATCACCAAAATCATTAGCGATCACCTTAAACGCGTCATCATAGGTTTTCATCATCATTGCGAACTCCTCATCAGATATTTCACCATCGTTGACACATGAAGAAATATACGAGGATAGTTTAGAACATGCAGTTCATATATAATCATATAATCGTGCAATTTAGTATTTGTACAGGTGTCTATCTTTTTAGCGATAATACCGAGAACTCCAGCAATAGTCATTGATGCTGAAACAATGATGGTTACAACAGCAGGTGCTGTCATCGTCAATGTTGATAATAATAATCCTGTTCCAGCAATAACAGCAGAAACAGAGTAAACAACCACATCAATGACAACTATACGCCTTCGATATTTTTTTATTTTTATGTCATAATAATCGATAAAATCCTTTAGTTTAGTCAGACGTTCACATACCTGATTGCATCTGTAACGTTGAACGTCGATACGAGGCTGATGTTCGTTCATTATTATTTTATTAAATGACTAATTGTGGTGTTTCAGCTACAAATTCCAAACACCACCAGTAAGACGTTGCGGTTATTGTTTGATCATCTGCTTCCAGTAAAAATATTTCTTCAGCATCTTTATTTAACACTATAGATACAACTCCAGAGAAAGCATCGGTTGAATGACGCCACGGAAATGTTGTATAAATTTTAAACTTTGCAGAGCTAAAGATAGACAGTCTATAAACACCAGTAACCTCTGCGGTATATTTAATAGTGTTATTTTGCTGTGACCATGTTGTTAACCCTGACGCTACTGTATATATGATATTTTTAATTTGTCCGTGTGGAATTTTAATCAGATTAGTTTTTTGAACAATGTTAGGTATTCCACTAACAATATCATTGAGTTTCATGTTAACGTCGGAGAGTTTTATGTCACCGGTTGGTTGTTCCCCTCAAAAAATCTTTAATGGTTTTGTTTATGTTTCTACGAAAATTTAAGAACGTTTCTACATGTCTAGAAAAAGTAGCACTGAGTGTAGTCATTTCGTCATTGATTTTTTTAGAGGAATTTCCTTATCATCGACGTATTTCTTCGTCGCAGCATCAAAATCAGATTCTGGTGTTCTGAGATTATTAATGCAATTATTATTCATATTGAGAAATGCACGCATTATACCGCCGTTGACTAATACGTACTTAGATTCTTGATCGTCGACATATTTCTTTGTTGCAGCGTCCGCAACTTCGGTTGGATTTCCAAGACCTGTAATTTTATTTTGGTTCATGATAATGTGATCCGTGAATGAATCACCAGCTTTCTTAATATAATCGTTGACTGACGTACCGGAATCTTGTATTTTACCTTGATCAGTAAAAGTAACGATATTATTAACAACCGCATTAGGAACTCGTATGAGTACATCTGGCAGTTGTATATTACTAGTTTTTAATCGTCCTTCTTTATCCTGTAAAACAACTACTTCATTTTGATTAACACTTGTAATATTTAGTAAATCATCAATCTCATTTCTGAGTTGATCGAGAGTTGCGTATTTAGATAAATCAGCTTGCTGCTGAGCTTTACCACGAGAAGATCTTCCGTAAATATCTACCATTATATTTATCAATGTCTGTTTAAATGTGACAACGTAGTATATTCATGCACAACTTTGTGAGGTGGTTCTGTTGATTTTGATACAGCATCAAGTACGTTAAGTACTTCTCGACCACATATTGGCGGATCAGTTAATGTTTGTGTTGGTAGCGTTGAATACCATATTGGAGTACTTTGATCGCCGCTAACATACTTTAAGAATTCTTTTGGTGGAGCTAGTCCATATGAATCAAAATAAATAATTCCACGTGGATCAATTGCATATCCAACCCAGTGTGTGCCTGGACCAGAGTTTTTATCGAGATTAATAATACCTGATTCAATATTGTTTGTTTTTTTTGGTAATTGATCACGCATAAAAACACCTCTGAAGTTTTTTATTTTTAATTTTTTAGCAGCATCGAGAAAATCAAAATTGGACATAGGAGATATTAGTAAACTGTTCCTGGTAATCTTAGGCCTTTTCCGTACCATGAATGTGGAGTCCCTGGTAATCTGAGACCGCGACCGTATGCTGGGTCTGATAATCTTAGATGGCCCGGCTGTGGTACGTTTGGTGCTCTTAGACGTCTTCCGTGTTGTTTTGCCCGTGATCTTTTTTTTTGAGCTTTTGCATGCATAATTCCTTGACCCGTTGATTTCTTTAATGCCATTCCAGCAGCGGTTCCAACGGCACCTAATGCTGCTGCTTTTGCAACAGCTGGGGCTGCAGCGGCTGTTAATGCTGGTATAGCTGCAAGAAGTGGAAATATACCACCCGTCTTAGCGATGTCTTTAATGGCACCCGCAGAAAGATTAAGTTTTATACCTTTATTTGATTTTTTGGCTTCATTGAAATGCCTGAGCTGACGCTCGGTCAACGATAATTTATTTGAGCCGCTCATCTGTTCTTTCTTTAGCGATATTTTTATTCCACAGTTATCTTTTGATGCTGATTGTAACCTTTTAATCTGACCAGGAGTCAGACTAACACTAACGTGATTATACGACATTATAATTATCATAGATGATCTAATTACGTGTTACATATTTTCGACTGGAGCATCAACGACTCGCATTCGTCCACCAACACCTTCAAGTATCATCGATTTATTGCTAAGTATGACAGCAATTGCTCTGTAATTGGCAATAACAACTGCTGGTGCTATTGGTAGTGTCACACGAGCTCGAAAGTGTATATCAACAACAGATTGTCTGTATAAATCCAAATGTTCCAGAGAAAAGTAATAGATCGGATATAATGTTGTAAAATCCAGCTGTGATATTTGTAAACCAGTATCAATATTTTGATCACGTCCCATGAACGTCATCAGACGATGATATGCACGTTGCTACATGATTTTGATCGAAATTCAATAAAATATCTTCGGATGGTTCTTGATGTCCATTTATGCTTAACGAAACCTCAGAAACACCAATATTGTCAAATATCATTGTACTTTGTGTTTGATCATTTACCCGTGCAGCATCTTGAAATGCAATAAATATATGTCGCGGTGCATAAACACCTTGCTGAGAAGCTATTTGCCATGTAAATAAACCATTAATATTACTCTGGATAGCATCTGTGGTCATTGTCAGCCATGACAACGCTGATTTACCACCTTGATTCATAAAAGAGAGTAGACGATCTTCTTCAGATATTGATGGAGTCATCACTGGCATCCATAATGAAAGCTTGGTTAATACTACTTTACCAGCATCAACACCGGCGGGTCGCCAGATTGCATCATCGTCGGTTGCTTTTCGTACAAGTACAACTGTATGCTTAGCTCCGAAAATGACTTTTCTGACATTTCTGCAAAATCCAAAAATATGTGACAGCGGAATGGCACATGAAAATGCTCTTCTTCCACCACGCAACATTGCTCGACGTGATCTAAATCCTAAGTTGAAATCTGCATCTACATTAATAATCATACTCTGTACATCCGCATCGGCGTTTCTAGCAAAATTTCTTGGTCGTCCTATTTCATATTGTTGATACTCTGGAGAAATGCACGGCCAAACATATATTAATAATGATATTGATGACTTGAAAGACGAAAACATTTTAACTTACTTTATGGTCGCTGTAAAAACTCCGACAACTGATAAATCTGTGCAACCCGGTCCTGAGACAAGAATCTGTTACCCATCTGTGGTGGTGATTCTGTGAGTTAGAAACTCTATCAATGACAATAATTTAGCATCATTCATTTATCAGAACCATTGTATTTAACTTATTTTCAACATAATACCATACTGTAAATATTTTATTTAAATCCAGCATCCCAGTTAAAGTCCAGTATCCGGTCATTGTAAAAGGTTTAGGAAATAGTGTCCTTTCACCAACTCTCGATAAAATAATAAATGAATGATTGTTTAAAAATTCATCAAATAATGATAACTAAAACTGTACAGTTAATATTAGACAGAAGGAAGTATTATGGATACAATTTGTCATCTTACATCCGATCTCCCACCGAGTTCATTGCACTAGAAAACCAAGGTAATAGGACACTAGAACACCAAGGTAATAAGGCACTAGAACACCAATGTAATAAGGACTAGAACACCAAGGTAATAAGACACTAGAACACCAATGTAATAAGAAACTAGAAAACCAAGGTAATAAGACACTAGAACACCAAGGTATTAGGACACTAGAACACCAAGGTAAAAAGACACTAAAACACCAACGTAATACGATTGAAATATTATTATTTGGGAACCCTATGTTAACTGTAGAAAATAACACAGATGTTTTTAACTGTGTAAAATTATATTAGCATGACCAAGATATTTAATTAATTGACTGAACATGCGTCCCTATGAATCGCAATTAATTAGTTCCTATTCTTTGTTATGTTTTGTGTGTAAGTGTATGCACATTTTCTGTATAATCGTTTGTACCTGCATTGCGATCACTGATGTTATATTGTGTTCTGACTGTTCGAACGACAGTGCTAATAAGCTTATGCTTTATATCGAATCCCCCAAAATCATATGTTTGTAATTGCATTGACAAAGTTTTTTAAATAAATATGGTTTAAACTAAAGACGATACATTAAGAATGGATGAATTAAATATGGTAGTTATACTCAATCACCCTAAAAGTATTATACTATAAATTATGTTTTCAGTTTTCAATACATTATGCTATCAGTAACGAAAGTATTATATAACTAATATTAAATTATTAATACATAACCAATGATACACTATGGTATATATGGTATAACTGAAGTACGTTTCTGTGTTTTCAATGCGATCCGGTGTTTCGGTGCGTTCTGTGTTTCTAAGCTCCTTTGTATATATGTGTACTTGAAGCTAGCAGGTAAAAGTGAACCCAAACTAAAACGTACCCACTTCAAAACATAGCCAAATCAAAACGTACCCACTTCAAAACGTGGCCAAGTCAAAACGTACCCGAATTAAAGCAAGAGTCCTAAAGCAGGTTTTCAAAATTATAATTATTATTAAACTACTTCGTGTCAGGTTGGTCTAAAATTAAAATGGTGTTGATTTGACACACAATATAGCTGTCAGGAAGGCCATCTTAAAAAGTTTGCTGTTGCCACTCCTCAACTAATGAAAACGGAAAGTCATATTGACATGGTGTTTTCACCAGAAGCGTTCTTATGATCTTTTCGCTAATTCCAAATGAAAATGGTGCAGATCTGAGATCTAATATAGCCACTACACCGGCCATCTTGAAAATAAGTTTTAGTCCTATGTTACTGAATGGATACTCAAATCAATGTGTTGGTTTCGCTTAAAGACTTCTGATGGCTTGTTAGTCTATCGTACGTCTAATATTGCGCCCAGGAAATCCTAAACGAAATATCATATTGACATGGGGTTTTCATCAGAATACCTTTTATGGCTAGTTGGTTCTGAACGAAAATAGTGCTGATCTGATGTCTAATATATAAATTTAGCAACAGCTACTTCTGAATGGATAGCAATATCAAACATCCAATATGGCTGTCACGAGAATCTTGTTATTGCTACTCCACCTGAATGGATGGTCGTATCAGCGTGGAAGTTTTACTAAAATATTTCTTATGACGCCTAGTTGGTCGGAAAAAGACAAAGGTGCCTCGGAGACATCTTGAAAATCTTGATCTCGCTACTTCATAGCATGGAGTTTTAACTGAAAGACTTCTTATAATATCTTGTTGATCGTTTTTGAAAATGGTGTCAATCTGACCTCCAACATGGCCGCCAGAATAGCCATCTGGAAAATCTCTCGTCCCCTAGATAGCTGGTCATATCGACATTGTGTTTTACCAGTAAACGTCTGATGATGTCTAGTTGGTATTAAAATAAAATGGCCTGCATCTAATATCCAACATTTCCACCATAGTAACCATGTTGAAAACCTTGTTATTGTGACTCTTACAAAACGGTACGTTATGTCAACATGGGTTTTCACCTGAAGATGTTTCATACTGCCGTCTTTGTCCTAATTTAAAATTGTGCTAATCTTACGTCCATTATGGTTGCCATGGGAGCCCTCTTGCAGATCGTGCTGTCATCGATAGACTTTTAATAATGTCTGCTTGGTTCTAAATGAAAACGGTGCCAATCTGACATCTCATATATCCATCACGCCAGTTATTTTATTTGAAAGTCTTGTTATGCCTGACAAATGTTAGGAACTGTTTCAACACTCAGCAAATGAAAGGAAGAAATGGGCTTATGTTGAATTCCTGTAGCTATTTGAGTTCAGTAGAGCATCAGCGTCTTCTAGATACTCTTGTTACAACAGGAATTTTATCATTACAAGGTATCAAAAAACCGTTTTAATATGCTTCTTCTGAACTGGTATTGTTCATAGAACTGGTTACTTTATTTTGAAAAATGATTCCTTGATTAATTTTTGGGTTAGATATTAGCGGTACACATCATCAAGAGTCTAATTAACTTTGAGTAAACACAGAATCTTGGTTTTCGTATTTTGGGCATAATATTTCTTTGAGTTTCTTTCATATGAGTTTTATTGCATATTATTATTTTTGTTATCTGCTTGACAGGCAGTCAGAAATATTTGATAAATTTATGTTCGTTTTCCATGCATCACAAAAATCATCTTTCCTAGTAAAATTGTAATTTTTTGTGTCAATTTCAGCAAAATTTTGTATATTTAGCTTCAATTTCTTATGGTTTCATGTACAAACGTATAGTTTCTAAAGAGGGACACAACAGAGTTTGTACTATATTCCATTGTCTCCATTGTCTATTTATAAAGTTTAAGTTTCTAATTGGAAGCAAGATATAAGGCAAACATTATTTATTGTGATAAGTTGTTGTCACGTTTAGTCTTACATTTAGCAAATGGAATAATGTTCAAGTTTATTTATGTATAAGTTCAATGAATTGTTGTAAATATAAAATGTTTTTATCAAAATCACGTATAACCCATTTTCAGCCATTGTTTGGCAACGTAGTTTATCATTTCTCAATAGATCAAAATTTTCATTCTCTTCTGGCTTTCTTAGAATTCTTAAACAGTTAACCGATTAAGCCTTTCCATTGGCGAAAGTATGTTTACTTTGTTAGGTTCAGGAAAGTGGAACCTTTCCACAGATTTATTGAAAGAAACAGGAAAAAGCAATTGTAGAGAATGTTATGGTTTTTGCTATTTGTTTTGGTGAGTCCAGTTCTCTTTTTCTCATGTTATAGCGGTAGGAACTGCATTAGCCGAGGCGTGGGCTGGTGGAGTTAAATGTGTACAGAACATTAGATATGGAAAAATACATAATAAGTCTCTGTGTGATTTTTGCATGATGCAAGAACCTGTGTTTCTATACTAAATCTGAACCTATACCAATCAGACACGGTGTCCGACAAGGCTGGGTACTTTCCACGCTTCTGTATCTGGTATATATCAATGATTTCTTAAAGTTGTTATAAGATTCCAAATTAGGAATAACCGTAGAATCAATTTCTTCTGGAAACCCTGCGTTGCTGATGATATCACCCTTATAACGACAAACCCTGTTCATTTACAAGCAATGCTCGATATCACTTGTACTCGGTAAACTGGAATTTTAAATCAACGAAAACAAGAGTTGCATTATTATCTTAAAGCGAAACAGACAGAAGAGAGATTTGAAATTCACCAAAAATGTATTAAACACTTTACTGTATCTATCCAATTTGTGTTGTCCTGGTCTCTGAAACGTTTGGGTGGGATTATTACAAAACTACTCTTAAGCTAGTATATATATATATATATATATATATATATATATATATATATATATATATATATATATATATACACACACACACATACATAAAGAGATAGAGACTTAAAATTTAAAAATCATGATTTCCATAAAATATCATTAGGTTTTCACTTCAATCATGTGTCCGTTATGTGCAAGCGCCTATTCAAAGCAGATGTAAATAAATTAATTAGTTTATTCTAGACTGTCGGCCTTGACTCTCAAGTGAAAAGCTACTCAAGGTTGCCCCTGCATTACAGAGACTTAAAACTTCATACCAGTTGCAGGTAAATTCTATGTATATACAGAGTTACATGTATTTGCTGTTTCACAACGCGATTTATGATGATTTAGCTCTTGATTTGTCCATAATAATCTCCAACGTTTGTTTTCCATGCAAAAGTAATCTGACCAGGGTTGTCCCCCCTACCTAATAGACATTTTATGTGTCTAACAACACGAAAGGTATGAAACTTCCATTTACATATCGATTTTTCAGCTGTTTCACATCTTTTTTTTTTTTTATCTTCAGGAACTGCCAAACAACATAAGTAATTGGGTGTCATATTCGATGGGTATAATGACTCCAGGGCAAACAGCAATGCATTGGGTAAGGTCACGGGTGAGACTGTGAGAAGTTTGATAAATAAAATACCCCCAAGAAATTGGATTCCATTAGTACGAGAAACTTTACAACTCTTGAGTCGTGACGATACCTGAATAATGTGAATCAGTCTTTATCAAAGTACTGACACTGTAACCATGTGCTGATATATTTATTTGGAGTCCGCAGGTTCGCACTTAGTCTTGACTTCTATGGAGATATTTGATGGCTATTAAGTCTGTACATGTAACTGGAACAGGGTTTTATATCTAGATTACAATAGACTAATCAAACGTGGTTTTATTATTGACATATCTCACAAGCCATTTCGTTTTGTTCTGTAAACGGCAAATAGACATTAAACAGGAATAACGGCTATTATTTTTTAAAGCACCAGTGTAAGATATTGTTACAAGTGATGCATATCATAAGTGTGTGTGTGTGTGTGTGTGTGTGTGTGTGTGTACATAGAGAAGACTGCATATCTGTTTTGTTCCGAGTGGGTGGAAAGAACAAATTTGATACGGAGTAGGAATGTTGAGGCCGTCAGGCCAATATTATGCTACTACTCCTTTTCAAACTAGTTCTTTCCCCCGCCTCGAAACAAAACACTTATGTGGTTTTATATTTATTACATATCACCTTTTCATTCCACATTCTTTTAAAGAAATTAATGTATACTTTAAATAAAATAAATTACGCATTTGGCGTTTATTAAAGATGTGTACAACCCTCAAAGTGTTCATCTATTTAACCAAGCCTAAGCCTATATACACAATGCAGCTGCATCATCGAGCTGTCTTTATTTCAAGTATGGATTTACTCTTTAGCTCTGCATTTTTAAAATGCTGTATGGACAGTTTGTTTTTTCTTAATTCTCAAATGGAAGATAGATTTTGGATCAGTAAGTTGCCCCTTCCCTTACACTCTATTTACTAAATATAAACTCTACTTCCAAGCAGGGGGCCCCTAGTGTCCGAGTGGTCTAAAGCGCACTCCGTTACGGATCACTGCCATCTCACCTCTGTCTGCGTGGGTTCGAGTCTCGGATTCGACTAATGTGGATATGTGAGAAAGCTTGCCAGTAGCTTCTCGTGGGTCGGTGGTTCTTTCCGGTTATTTCCCGGTTTCTTCCTCCACCATTAATACTGGCCGCCATGTATAGCCTATCGTGTGCTGAAAAATGGCGTTAAGCCCCACAACAACAACAACAACTTCCAAGCAAATTTCAGGACACATTTTACAGACTAACATTAAATAAATACATTAAAGTTTATCCAGAAAGCTAATTCATTTAAACTACAATAAAACTCTTTCTTTTTATGTGTTTAATTAATACAAGAAATTAATGATGAATTGAACATAAAGTGTTAAATTTGGCATATAATTATGAAATTAATGATCTGGTCTCTTTCTAACATGCGGACTAGATTTTGAATATTCATTTGGATATATTTTTTGAAGAAATTTCTAAATAATTTTGCAATAATTTTTTTTCTTCTTCTATTTATTTTCTACTTGAATAGTCGCAAGACTTTAAAAACGTAAACATTCATTTCCCTCATTGTCCCCCAGAGATCTCGCTACGATTGAACAAAACGGATTCATGCTTCTAATTTGGGTCACGATCAAAACAGCTGCTGCTCTCTGTGATAGTCTACCTTTATGTTGTAAATGTTTGTCAATTTGATACTCAGATCTACTGAACAATTTCGATTTCTCGGCAGTTATAATAGACAAATTTTAATTCCCTCCACTTAAACTTGCCCTTAAAATTATAATGGAGCAGACCACATTTTTGAAACTGCGAAGTATTTTAGCTGATTTACATCGTGGAATGTCTCGTGGGAATTAAGCATAGGGTAAAGTTTTATTCAGACGTGGTGTATTTCTAACCATGCCTTGAATCTTGACATGACTCTCTGAGTTTTTCTTCTTACTCTGTCTGGATTTTTAAAAATTTCAATACAAGCTTTTAGCTTCAAAGTACTTGCTCTCTCTCTCTCTCTCTCTCTCTCTCTCTCTCTCTCTCTCTCTCTCTCTCTCTCTCTCTCCGGTGGCCTAGTGGTTAGAGCTTCCGCCTCGTTGATTCGAACCCCGGCGGAGTCATACCAAAGACTTCTAAAAATGGTACTAACAGCTGCCTCGCTAGGCGCTCAGCATTAAGAGGTTAGTGTTACGTCTTTTCGGCCTGGTGTCAAAATAATGTAACATGGTGGGACAACATGCTATATGTCTGCGCCATGATGCCCCAGCGCTAGACATCACTATAAACTGCCACACTGCAGACATCGTAGCGATATGACTGAAAAAATGTTAAAGCTACGTTAAAAATCTAAATCTCTCTCTCTCTCTCTCTCTCTCTCTCTCTCTCTCTCTCTCTCATGTTTAATTTCGCTTTCCACACAAGTTTCAAGTGAGTACTCATACATTATGCCCAAGATATTTTGTCCTCCTAACGAACTCGAAATTTCTCCGCCTAGATATCGTGATATGCACCTAAATTGGCCTTCTTTACTCCCCCATTATCCCTAGGGCAAAGCGGCCATTTTGACCAAATATAACTTCATTTCGTAAAATTACAAACGGTGTTGGCATTGTTAAATAATTCAGAATGGATGGCAATAAATCATTCCAGATATTGTATAAGCTTAACTTATAAAAGTAGTCCCAGGCTGGGTGTGCGATCAAGAAATTTTATGTGTGCGAGGCGGAAAGTGCGATACGGAATTACAGATTGAACATCTGTATCGAACGCCAGATCAGCCATTGAACATCTTTATCGAACACCAGATTAGCCACTGAACGTCTGTATCGAACGCCAGATCAGCCACTGAACATCTGTATCGAACGCCAGATCAGCCACGTTAGATTAAAAGGGTATGTAAAAAGCAATAATTCACGCCCTTAGAAGTAACACATGATCTCTGTGTCACTTGAAAGTAACTGTGATATCATGACAATTGTCAATTCGCGATATGAGCGTGACGTGTGTACAGAGACACGAGTCAAACAACATGATATACAACAGAGTCTGTTAAGTTTTATTAGTGACAATTAGTTTGAAATTAAAATGGGATAATAACCAAACGTTAACGTCGATTTGATCTTTGCCTTTGCTCATGCCTCGCATAAACCATGTTGGACCTGTAAACAATTTTAGAGAAGAAAAGAAAATACATAGAAACCATGACCATTTGAAACTTTTGATGAAAAACTGCAAAATCATATGCATTATTGTTTTATTATTTGCTGATTTAGCGCAGAACAAATGTTTAAACTGGCGGACGATCCAACCTGTAACAAATGGAAACCAATACATTAAATTATATGGATTGGCAGCAAATAAATCCACCATCTTTTCGTTCACTGCACATTGCATCCTTCCGGACATTCCCTGTTAAACAGGACTTTCTCAAAATCGATTACCTTTCGTTAAAAACTCCTATGCGATCTGATGACGCAAGTACTTAGTTCGGACCTTCTAGCATTTAAGGTTGTTCTCCGTCGTGGCCCGTAATGTTTGAAAATAATTAAAACTTGTAAATATGATTTGTATGGTCCAGGTAGGGAAATACCATGATGCTGAGCTCTTGTCGTCGTCTCCAGAAACAAAGTCCTATTGAGAACGTTGAAATTATGTTGCCACGCCGCATTCTGTCACCAGGATGATGAAAACATTTTCGAACCTAGACTGCATCTCCAGCATTGAGATGGGCTATTGCATTGCAAAAGCTTGCGCCCCAAGTGGCAAACGGTGCTAGGGTATAGCACAATGGCGATCCATTGCGGACAACTTCTACGTATGTACTTGAACTAGGAGCGTTATTAGCAACCGTTACCAAGATAACATACATTCCTACAACAGGCGCATGAAATATACCAGTATTAGCTCCGTAACTGTTGCCTGCATTCACAAACACGTTAGTGACTCCAAAATTTTTGGATGCCGACCTTCGTATAATTGCTGAAAAAACATAACATCAGGCAACAAACTTCAGTTTCAGTGAATATATTCAAATTAAATATTTCAAGACGTGATGTTAGGCAGGGGGAGAACTATTTAAACTTTAGATATATCATTGAAGGTAATTTAAAACTTTAAACTTGGTTAGCTAAAAATGAATTTTAATCACGCCATTGCCGCGTATGAGGAGGACAATTCAAAGGCTAAAATATCACTACAAGGATGTATAAGTTTTACATTATATGTAACTATAAATCTATAAGTAGAACTTGACACTTTAGTGATTATCAGACTGTATACTCATCATCAACTAGCAAAATACAACCCATATTCCCTCAAGACTAAGCACACATCGCCAAAAAATGATGTTACTTAATCGGTGTTATATGCACTCGTGTTTAGCAGACACACTCGCATGACGACCTAATAATTAATTCTCATCTATCTACACAGCCATTTCAGATTCCTATGACAGAAATTAAGGCATATATAATTAATTATAGAGAATTATAAATATACACCGGACAGATCGGAAAGTGATATCCCTAGATTCTATAGAAGAATGTTTGATAATAGTAGGCAGAATTAATATTTAATACAAGTAATACTATCATACAGGTTAGAGAATTTTTAATTCGTACTCTACGGAGATTCGAAGCCAGGTTCGCGGACCTGGGTTCGAATCTCCATAGAATACGAATTAAACATTCTCTAACCTGTATGATAGTGTTATATATATATATATATATATATATATATATATATATATATATATATATATATAATAATAATAATAATAATAATTTCTTACTTTATTCCCAATTAGACATGTATTGTTGTAGTTTGACAAACATTGATTTTGTGTATTACTTCATGAAATTTGTTTCATACTGTGGCAACTAATTTTACTCCCGCTGAAACCCCTTACATCTGTACATTTAAAATTGTATACTCAAAATAGAATACTTTTTCTATACAGAACTATAACTACAGAGCAGCCTTCCCTTCCCGTTTGCTTTTTTTGCACACATTCAATCATCTATTTCTCGAGAAAGGTGTATCATTTGGAAGGTATTATTTTATCCTGTCTTAAAGAGTATCCTTTGAATAAATTATATCCATTTGAATTCTGACAGAAAGAGTATTCAAGATACACAAAAGGACAAACTTGACGCATGTCCCCAATTTATGTGTAGCAGCCAGTGTAGGATAAGAATATATTTCTGTTCAGCAATTCTTACATGGTCGAGTTCTTAGATCGCATTATACCTCAATTAATGTGCACTGAGTTGAGACGAAATTCAATCTTAAATCTGTCGAAGCAGCATAAATAATGGCACAAAACTATATTGTGATAGATTCAACAATTTTAAGAGGTAATATAAATATTTCAAGAGTTTGACGTATAAGCAGCAATCTCGGTATAAAGAACTGACATGTATTTTTTTAGACGTTTGGATGTTATACAGGTTTGGTCAACGCTAGACGTACTACAAAATAACATAAATAGAGGATCGCAAATGGGTAACGATTTAATATTGAATTTTATGAAACGAGTTGAGTGATGTCCAGCTTTTGCGAGCCTTGGCGAGAAAAAAGCTGGACATTATTTAACGAGTTTCGTAAATTTAATATTAAATCATTACCCATTTGAGATTCTTTTTATGGTATAGTTTTATTTCAGTAGATATTATTTAGATAGAAAGAAGAACGAATAATTTTGTTCATTCTGACGGACGCTGTACCTTTCATTTGTTGTGCGTACAATAATAGTCCCAAACAAAGTTGAAATAGTAAACGTATATTATACAGTTTTTTATAACTATAAATCAAAGAATAAGCGTCTATCCAGATAAATAGAACATTTTACGAAAGACAAAATAATTTGTCAACACAAAATGTCCAATGCGTGTGATGTCACATCGTTTGATAAGGTGCACAGTACCGGTTTGAGTTAGCCAACACAACACAGTGACAGTGTTTACGTTGAAATTCCACATCACAACAAAACATTACATTGTTGCGATATTTTTGTGAAAGAAGATTACTGGATACAAAAATACACATATTTACAGTAAGGTATTTGTGACCGGATATTTGCAGTATTTGATTTGGAACATTCGACTGTACAGAAGACGTAAACAAATCTCTTTTTTAGTCGGACTTGCATCACATATTTACCGCGTAAATATGCTGTGGTTGGATACAGGGCCGTAGAGAGCGATCACGGGCCCTGGGGTAAGAAACGCCCGGGCCTCTCCTAGTTCTTGTTAAAGCAAAAGTTTTCTTTGATAAAATTTAAAGGTGTTGTTCGGCACGGGCTCCCTTATGGGATATATCCCCGGTGGTTGCCCCCCCCCCCCTTGTCGGCCCTGATTAGATGAAGTTTTGTCAGTTGGGGAGACCGGTTTATGACTACATTCTTCTGTGAACAAAGCTGAGTTTATTTACTTCAGTTAAGTTCACATTTAAACCAAGCTTATATATAGGGTGGATTCCATGCTACAGATATACCGCTCATCCATCCCCATCCCCACCCCCACCCTCATTATCATCTAAGCAATACCGGTAGTTTTACTTGTTGTTATTGTTCTTGTCTTGGAGGTTTTGCCATTTTTCATGTTATGATATGTTATACGTGACATAACAAATACCCGTGAGAGTAAATTGGCAATATTGAAACAGACGAGACCATTTTTTCCTAATTAACTTTCGTGAGTCGAATAAAAAAATGGCGGCCAAAAATGTTCAGTGAAAACAAAAAATTCCAGAAGGCGGGGTTACAAAAGTTTTCCCACGATCGCAGCCAATCAGTAAAGAGAATACTGCACAATAATTTCATGGGCTTATTTGGACCAATCAGAATCACATAAAGTGAGATGTTCACATGTATAATATCAAACATATGAAACTGCACACACTGTACCGACTATGTGATAAAACAGAATATAAAATATGGGTTTGTAGATTTCAAACATAAACGCTATACACATTTCCTGCAATGATTCAGAAAAGATTCAGATAAAAAGATTACATTTAATGATGGTAACACGGAGAGAAGCATTATTAATCCGAGCAGCAAGCTTGTTCAAATAATACGGTATGAAGAATGAATACACTGCGTATTTGATGTGAGTAAATACACAGATTGGCATTTGGCCAAATTTATAGCACAAATCGTAAATCTCACCATCTTTACAATGTGAATATAGAACGAGTCGACTAAAAGAGAGATGCCTTTTATGGAAAACAACGTCCGATTTAAAAACAGCATATTGTGACTCATTATGCAGAAACTGTCATTTTTTGATCAATCAAAACAAATCCATATCAATTGGAAATCGTTCATACGTTTGAAGGGATTTACAAAATGATGCAAATTGTTGAAAACAAAATCTTTTATTGTATATGGATTGTTGATAACGTTGAAAGAAAATGTCAAGCGTGAATTACTCACTAGATATGTTTATAACGGCTGAAAGAGAAAAATATTTAAGTTATCTTTACTATGATCCTTAAATTTCAACTGATCATTCAGATATCAATGAAAAAAAAAACTAGAACAAATTAAGTGAAACAAAAAGACAATAAAATGCAGTTGTTTGAAAGAATGGTGGACGGAACAATGAACAGTGTATTTATTAAACTAGCAAGCGAGAAAAAAATAATAATACCGAAAGGTCTATGTTAATTGCACGAATGACTAGTAGTTACAGGCAGACAGTGTTAGCTAGCAGTAATATGTCAAATACACAATGTTTGATGCAAATACAGAATGACAGTGAGAGATCTTTTCTTTAAATTAATTGATGAAAGGAAAAGGAAAACGGATGACATACAGGATACTTTCAGAGAAGTTCATAAGAAAGATCGCCTGAAAAGGTATAGCTGAAGAATGAAGACAGTTTTACTGCAAAAGAGTTAAATATTTGTTTCAAAATGAAAACATTCAGTAGTTTTCAACTTAATCAGACAAACACTCATATGTATTGGAAAGGTTTAACAGAACTCTGAGGACTAGAATTTGGAAGTACTTTACTCAGAACGAAACCAGAAGAAGGTTTTCACAAAGCTAATTTATGGATACTATAACATTCATCACATGGAGATATACATGACTCCGATTGAAGCAAGCAAGAATGAAAACAGATTCAACGTATGGAAGAATCTATTCCGTGTGTCAACAACTGCTATATTTCAAACTCCTGAATTCAAAGTTTGTGAAACGGTCGGAATTTCGAAATTTAAAATAATATTTGCATAGGTCTAACTTTCTGACTTCATTGACGAAATATTCAAAGTCAGGAAAGTTTTTTTTTTTTTTTTATGTGATCCAGTTTTGTTTTACAAACTACAAGGCTTCAATAGAAACGATACTGAGGACATATTTTACCCACAATAGTTATCTATACAAAGATAGCAAGATGTCATATACAATGTCGGAAAGCCTTTTTGAATACCTAAGAATGAAGGTAAACGGTATATACTGGTGAAATGCTGAATATATGATGAATCGATTAAACCTTAGGAACCGGCACTAAAACAAATAATTTTATTAAAACCAATGGATAAAGTACAATGCTTTGATATAAGCCTTAAGGAGCTCGGAAACTTTTGGATGTTTTTTAATTTTTTTTTAGAACGTAACAGATGTGGAAGCATCACATTAGAACATGATGGAGTTACCACAAGCACGTCATACGGATTCGTTCTGATTTCTAAGTCAGATGGCAAAGTATACCCAAAAGCACCACATTTAAGCAAAAAAAA
>JAECUM010019063.1:0-31962 GCA_016617855.1 Megalonaias nervosa | reverse complement strand
CCTCTGACGCTAGAGTTGGCATAATATAAATGGTCTCTATTTATCACCCTGTGTGCATTATCAGCACTCTAGCATCCACCTTGATTATTAGATATGAAGCAAACTTGCTGTTAAGTGTCATCTCAACAACAGCTTCGATCAGATTATGGATGAACACATTCCGTTTCGACTTCTTGCGAGTTAAGGAATTTGATTTGTAAGTACAAGTCATACAGGCGGTCAGTAATGGGAATCATCTTCAGAATTTAATTATACATTCCTTCATGTAGCAAATAGTATTTGGTTCTTCATTCAACCATATTCCTCTGGAAGATCATGATTTACATGCCCCAATAAATACAGAAGGCAAAATCAATGCTTGAGTATGTCAACATATTTGGACAGTCAACCTAATGGCATGATCTAGTACTAACAGGACTGAATGTCACACGCTGTGGTTTCACAACTTTTCTTCACCCATTTTAGTAACTGACCACTACTGTAGTCCATAGCAATCAATAATTTTAGTCTGGAAATTCTTTTAATGACATTTATGGTGAAGAGGATTCAACAATTAGGATTGAATAGACTTTAGTTAAACCATATTAGATATAAATTTTAGAACAATTGATATTTGAGTAAATGTGCCTACATGACCACGTTGATATACACTTCAGTATTAGAAACTGTTGGTCCACATGCTTGCTCCCACTCTTGTTTCTAAAGAATTCTGATTTAGGCAAAGTAAAGACCTTATTCCTCTTGTACACTATTTTAAAGAACCACCAACCTACTGGCACATCCTTACTGGCAAGCTCACATGCTCACGTTGGCCGAGCCTCCATTCGAACCCATGCCGACAGAGATGAGATACAAATGATCTATAAAGGTGAGAGCCTTCAGATGCCAGGGTCCTCCTAAAAAGAAGACTAATCGAGCTTTAGTTGAGGACAGGGAGCAACTCCCAAAGGTCGACTACCTCCCTCTTTCATGAAGTAGAAGGAAAATCGAAGACTTCCTGTCTTGGCATCTTTGTGTAGCGAAAGACAGGCGTGACAGATTTGAACTGGGGTTGCTCGTTTGTCTTTTGCGGAAGACACTTTTAATAATTTTGAGATCTGGGCGGTCAGTAAGGATGTGTGCGCCAACTGGCCCACTTCAAGGGGCCTCAAGTCGCAGCTAAGGATTAGTGTAGTCCCTCAAATCTTGTAACACTATAGACAGGATAAGACCTCTAAGTAGGGTCTCCACTTCATGCGGTGCAGCCCTTAAAATGGTTCTTACTGTGATCCAGCAAGACCATGTACGCTTTGAAGGAGGTAATACTGTGGAGGTTTAGAAGCTCCATAGACCGACACTGACATGGATAGACATTTTGCCACATCTTCAGCACGTGCTAAACACTGCTGGAGATGATATTTTCTCCTTCGACAGAGTTAAGGATGCAGCCGAAAGAGATCGGCATGGGATGCGATCGTCGCTATGGTTGCAGCCTTAAGCTCGAAAGTCTTTACTAGGTTACGAACTCAGGTTCATGACGATATCCCCATTTGTGACATACCCGAGTCCAAGGTGGGAGGCTTAAAGGGCCAAGCAGGAGAACGAACCTCTAAGTTGGATGCAAAGATCAGCGGCAGGGGTGCAGCAAGGGGCCAGACCACTCCTTCAGTTACCTGGTAAACTCTTGGCCCTGAAGCTACTTTTGCGCAAGATCCCGAACCAAGTGAGGTAGCAGCATAATAACCAAAGAGAAGGACTCAAAAATCTCTCTAAATTGCGACCCAAAAGGCTTTGGGAGCTTACTCCTCCAACACCTAAACCGACAGGTGGGAAGAAGCAGGGACCCCGAACTGAAGGGAAGGGCCTACAGCAGCCGCTCCTCTAGGAACCCGTTTACAAGGGCATCGTCGTCCTGACGCCGCTGCCATGTCTGGGAAGGACTGTCCTCCCTCATCAGAGATGGAGGCGTTGCATTAGGGTCTGTGCTAACCCATAATGACTCACGGGGAAACGACACTTTCCACACCAGCTGTTCTTCTATGCGAATGGGGTCACTTTGGAGAAAAGCGGCCAGCCGTTTCTTTGTTGTACGAAAGAGAACAAATGAGCAAGCCAGGCACGTGCATCATGTGCGTGTAAAATGGAGGGGAGTCACTCTGAGGTTAACGTCCCTACTTCCTGTAATGGTTTAAAAGCTATCATAAGAAGGGGGAATATATCATGGGGGGGGGGAATACCATTCTGATTCCCTTCCCCAAATGGGTGAGCAAAACCCTGATTCCCCTTCTTCTTAGGGATTTGACGGTAGCATAGAGATAGTGGATACCAACCTCATCCATGCCCCCCGATCAACAATCAAGGCCTGGAGTACGGCTGCTTGACACACGTGGTCGAGTGAATGCTATCGAGCGAGCAGCGTTTGGACCCCAGTAGTTGGCTGGTGTGATTCTCAGTCAAAAATTGGTCTGGCGATGATTATATGACAGACATCTAGGTAATACTTATTGTCCTTCCAGAAACCTTTTATATATTAAAAAAAAGAAAAGATAAAAAGGGCTATTTTTTTTTTTATAAAGGGGACAGTAGAGGAAAATGAGGATATTTTGTGAAGAAAAATAGTATGGAATTCTGTAAATGACCAAAAAAATAAAACCTTTGAATTATCCTAAAAAACTTAAACAAAATGATGCTCTTGTTCACATATTAGCTATTTCTTTAGTCCAGATATTTTCAGCTGCACCGGGGATAATTTATCCGTCATAGAATAAACCACAAGACAAGAACTTGTGAAAATCTTGTGTCAGAAATATCGGATAATATTTATTATAATGCAAATATTTTTTCCACTTCTTTAACACAACTTTCATGGACTAAATGATGACACAAATTTATTGCCAATCATAACTGATTAGCAAACCATAATGGTTTCGATTAAAACTGCTAAAAACTTTCAAGTTTGACGTGCACAACTGCTTCGCTCACTTAGCATGATTTCCAGCATTAAAAATAACAGCTTCCTCTCATGTTGGCTCCATTTTTAATACTTATGACCACTGACTAGATACCAGAGTGCTTAGTGAATTAGTTCTGCCTACAGTCTGAATATGAAGGTTATTTTTTTTTATATCATCATCACCTTTAACAAGCTCATGACTTCTTTTTCTGGGAAAACGGCATGATCATGAGAATAGTGTATCAGCTGCCCACAAAACAAGGCAACTGGAGATAGTCTCAACCCCACATACATTTACACATCAAGAAAGGGGAATTATGAGATATCATGCAACACAGCAAGATAAATGCATCATACACAATTCTGAAATAGACTTACATACAACGGTGGTACCTTGATGCTCATCCCTCCCGAAAAAATGTCCAGGAATTCAAGACAAGATCTTTCTTCTTTTTAACTGGCAAGGTTGAAACCATTTACAATATTTTTGAGTGACAACAATTTCAAATTAGTCACTGTGGCAGCCATATTGTATGAAAGATTGGCACCATTTTCATTTAGGACAAATTTGACGCTCAAGCCACACTGGACGTCAGATAGGCACCATTTTTATTAAGGGGCGCTCTACAGATATTACAAATTTCTGAGAGTAACAGATGTAAAAGTGAAGTTGTTTGCACCATGGAAAAAATGTTGGCATACCAGTAGGTTACTTTTATCTACTGTGGCTGAAATTTCTTTGGATATCGTGCTTGTGGAAATTGTACATGATCTAAGCACACATCTAACCAGTATGGTTGCTACCACAGGCTCAAAATTAAGCATGAATTAGTCTGAAGTAACTATCTTTAGCAGTTATTAAAATTGGGTAAATGAATTTTGCCAAACACTACAATACCAGCCTCTGAAAGTGCAATGAATGAATTAAAAAATATCTTACAGTAAAAACAAATTAATTCTTTTGGTTTTTACAATTTACCTCTAAGTTCATGAAGTGAAAATGACTAAGAAGAGCTAACACTTTTTCTTTTATACAGTAGCCCCCCTCTTGAACTGCCTCCGGAATAGTGGCCAGAATCCCTTGGCACCTACGAGTTTGTGTTCAAAAGCAACCCTCAAGAATGGCCACCCCTCTAACGCGACCAGCATATTAGTACAAAAATGTAAACATGTTCCCCTCACAAGCGGCCACTTTTTATTTCAAATGTATCCAGAACCAATAATTAATTCATATCGTGACGTAAGGTAAGTAATCAGATTATCTCTATCGTCGATACATGTCTCCCAATGTCAAGTTTCCGTTACTGAAAGAAGTGTTGACTAAAATACATGTAACACTAAGATTAATATTATATCATTGTCTATAAAAGCCGACGTTTACAGGAAATGGGCTCAACAATGTTATGATAGAGTTTTGAGCTTCACACATCTGTCAAGCTCTTCTCTTTGATGATTACAACAGGACGTAATTATCAAGATCATAACTGGGTCAGCATAAGCTAAAAATAGATTTTGTGCATGAACACACACAAATTAACCTTGAACAAAATAGGGTACCAGACAAAGACCGAAAAATCACGTGACAACACATTTATCGCTTCCTTTACGAAGTATGCATTTCGTCCACTCTACAAAAGTTTCGCCTGCATAATTAAATCGCATACCGTAAGCAACATCCGAACAAATCATTACCAAACATTAACATGTCATCACGTAAACAGACATATTATTTTAGAAGTCGGTTATTCTACTCGACGACATCGGGTGAGGTGGGACTTGCCAAACAATTTTATGTAGAAAAAGACTTGAATAAAACAATTTTCTGTTGAAAAGACTCGAATAAACAACGTTGTAACCGATAAGGAGGTTATTCAGCAGCAGTGGGAATATGGGGAAAATGGAAAGAGAATTATGCATGTACCAAGATTTAAATGACGTTTTTGAATGGTTTTGCAATGTGCATGACAACAATACCTACTCGCATATCATGCTTACGCGAAGAATAAGAACTATTAATGTATATTCAGTTGAAATAAGTATTATTATGACAAGAAGTACCTATTAACAATTAATGTTACTTTTAAACGAAGATATTAAATGAAGATATTAAATGCTTTGAAGTATGTAGCTTTCTTACTACGTACATTACATACACTTCTCACAAAAAAATTTAGTCACCCTCTGGAAAGGCCACCCGTCTTATAAGGCCACTTTCCCGGTGCAGAAGGGGTGGCCGTATAAGAGGGGGACCACTGTAAGTGCATATCTTTAGTAAGCCCAATCTGTATACTCTATAATCAAATTACATCCATCATTCATACACCAAAATAAATGTAATTAAGAGTTCTTTGAAAATACCCAAGATATTTTTTTATATAGCAAGTATAATCAGTGATGAAAACACGGGAAATTCTATCTTTAAAAAATCTAACCCTATGCAAAATACGAAACTGTAGTGTGCCACTTAACAAACAACTAGACATCATTCATAATAAGTTCACTTGTGAAAGTCCAATAGCAGTATGGACAGCAACAGTGGCAAGATTTTCAAGATGGCCACTGTGGTGGCCATATTACATATTAAATCAGCAGTTTTTATTTGAGGCCAACTATACATCACAAGACATCTTTCAGCCCCATGCCGATAGGACTATCTATTCAGGAATGGTAGTAACAAGATTTTCAAGACGACTGTTGTGGTAGCCATATTAAGATATCAGAACAGTATTTTTTTTATTTATTTATTTAGGACCAATTAGACATTATAGGAAGTCTTTCAATGAAAACTCATGTTGATACAACCATCCATTCAGGAGGAGTAGAGACTAGATTTTCAAGATTGCTGCTGTAGTGGCCATATGGATATCTGAGAAGCACCATTTTCACTGAGGACCAGCAAGACCTTGCAACAAATGTGTGTGTGTAAAGTTTAATGGCAATCCTCCAAGTAGAGTTAGGAGTAGTAGTGATAACTTGTGGTAACAGACTGATGTATGATGTGTTACGTATATGTAATTAAATTGCTTGTGTGTTAGTTTTAATATTCTTTTTTATTTTAATTTTGTTTCATTACATTTTATTGTAATGATTATTTTCACGGGAATCGGTATTTTTTTCCCCAGTAAATTCAGTTTGTATAGAACGCAAAAGATATTGCATTAGCACTATTTTTAGCTCACTATGGTTCATAGAGTTTGTAAACACTACTCGAAAATGATTGGCTATTGCCAAGGTCTTTTACAATCTACGTGTTAGCTCTGTTGTAAACCGTTTTATTTTTAAATTCATTTCCAGTGTGAGTGTTTGGTTCTTAGATAGGGCTATTCTTGCTATGTGACAAATTTCATTTTTCTATTGCGTTGTTCAAGTGTTAGCAAATCACGTAGCCTATCACGTGGAGTACCATGTGATCTAAAATCGAGGCTGAAAACAGCTATTTTCTACTAGATCGGGTCAGAGTCGTTCTTAACATCTTGAGGAAACAAGGTGCTTATAATTGTTGTTGTCAGTTTGATTTTCATTTATTTTTGGAATTTAATAATTTATTCTCTAGGAAACTAAACAAGTGTACTTTTTTTTTTAAAAAAAAAAAAAAAGACGGGGAGAAAGAAATTCAGTGGAAATTTATTCTGGAGTTATACGGAAACATAAACTGTGATTCAATCGAGGATTTGTTACCACCAGTACAAGGGTCTCATCTGACGTCATCGCCTCCATATTGGAATTTCATCGAGAATCGAACCTGGATTCTTTTAGAACTGTTTAGTGACAGGACTTGTATTTTTCAATCTTAGGATTAAATTTTGGATTATATTCACAAACTGTAAGTCCTATTTCCAATTTTTCCATTGTTTTCTAGGGAAATAAATTTTGTTAAAATATACAAAGCTTGTTGGCTTCACCCCTTTCTCGTTATTTTTGTACGAGCCTACACGTAACAGGTGAAAATTGGGGCCTCGTCCTTGGGATATTTGAAATTTGGTCAAAATATTTCAGAAAATGTTTTTTGAAATTTAAATTTCCCTAGTTTATAAATCCCAAGTACTATTTTACATTTTGTTTGAAATCTTTAGTGAAAACAACAGGCTTTCATTCACAATGTCATTAAAAGTGGAAACTTCTCTTTCTAGTCCAACTCAGGAGCAGATGGATAGTCTGAAAAAAGATGAGTTGCTTGAACTTGACAGAAAGTACGATCTTTCTGAAGCAAAGTCTTCCTTAACGAAACAAGAAATTAAAAACATTTTGATTCAATATTTGGTAGAGAAGAATGTTCTTGTTAAAGTGTTTTGGCTTCGGTCAGTAAGTCGGTATCAGACTCTGACATAAAAGTAATGGAATTAAAAATGAAATACAAGATGGAATTGGAGTTAAGGAAGCTCGAGCTTCAGAAAAACGAAAGAAAAACAAATGCAATTTGAAGAGAAGCAATTGTAATTACAATTTGAGAAAGAGGAGAGAGAGAGAGAGAGAGACAGACAGGAGAGGGAGAAAGATAAACAATTACAATTTGAAAAAAAGGAGAGAGAGAGAGAGAGAGAGAGAGAGAGAGAGAGATGCATGAAAGGGAATTTCAAATTAGAACGAAAGAATTTGAGCTGGCAAGTGAAAAACACATTTCCATTTCACATACAAATTCAAGATCTGACATTACAAGAAATATCAGGTTAGTGCCCCCTTTTAGAGAAAAAGAAGTAGACAAATATTTTATTTATTTTGAAAAATTTGCTGAAAATTTGAAATCGCCAAGTGAGCATTGGACTCAATTATTGCAATGTGTACTTCTTGGTAAGGCACGAGATATCTATGCATTCCTGTCAGTACAACAAAGTTCTGACTATGATTTGGTTAAGGTGTGCATCTTAAAGGGTTATGCGTTAGTCCCTGAGGCTTATTGGCAAAAATTGAGAAACTATAAAAAAGAAGCTGGACAAACTTATGTTGAATTTGCAAGAGAAAAAGAGCAGTTATTTAAGAGATGGTGCTTAGCCAAGAAAGTTGAACATGATTATGAAAGTCTCGAACAACTTGTGTTACTTGAAGAGTTCAAGAACTGTGTTCCTAATGACATTAAGAATCATCTTGAAGAGCATAAGACTGAAACCTTGGAAAATGCTGCTCTTGCTGTTGCTGAGTGTTCTTTAACTCAAAGTTCCTGTTGTAGGCAAATCTTTCACTCAACAGTCTACTGGTAGAAAGGTATTTCAGCCTAATATGACTCCTAAAACTCAATCTGGCACAACTTCTAAAAATCAAGCTTCTGATAAACTCGATTCAAAATCCTTGTCTCTTCCTACGTGTACCTATTGCAAGAAAAAAGGACACGTTTCTGATTGCTTCAAATTGAAATACAGTGAAACGTGTCTTGAAAGACCACTGCTATGTGAGACCACCCGTCTTGAGAGACCATATTCTCAACACACAAATTTAATGATTATATAGCATTCTGACCTGTTATGAGAGACCACCTGTCTTGAGAGACCATAATTTTATGGCAGAAAGGGTGGTCTTTCAAGACAGGTTCTACTGTATAGGCATCAGAATCAAGAAAGACCTATCCCAAATGCTCTCATTTCTAAGAGGTCAAAGTCACGGTCATGTATTGAAAGCAATACATTTTGTTGGGTCTAATAAACCCCCGTCTGATTTTATTATGGAGAATTATCAACCATTCATATCGAAGGGTTCTATATCACTCCTGGGCGATTTGGCCAATCCTATCCCTATTAAAATTTTAAGGGATACAGGAGCTTCTCCAAGTCTTTTATTATCAGGTACTTTTCCTTTTTCTGAGAAGTTTTCTAATGAGAGTGTTCTCATTCAGGGAGTGGAGTGCGGCTTTGTTAATGTTCCTCTCCATTCTGTAAATTTGTCATCAGACTTAGTTTCAGGACCTGTGACAGTCGGTATAGTGTCTACTTTACCCGCTGAGGGCATTCATTTGTTGCTAGGCAACGACCTAGCTGGAGACAAGGTTGTGGTTAATCCATTTGTAACTGACAAGCCTTCTTTGGATCAGAAAGCTGATCCAATTGAAAAAGGATACCCTGATTTTATATCCAGCTTGTGCAGTTACCAGAGCTATAGCAAAGAAAGCTCTTGAGAATGATTTTGATAAGGAAGGTATTCCTTTAGCTGACACATGTATTGGTCAAGCTTTTGATGAGGTCACTTTCACTCTTAATTTGGATCAATCAAAAGGTATTGATCACAGTGATCCTCTTTTGACTACTCATTCTCTTTTATCTAATCAGGGTGACAATAGACAATCACTTGTTGTCGAACAGGAAAAAGATCCCGAGATCTCCTGTTTGTTTCAGAGGGCCATTAGTGAAACTGAAGCCACTGAAGTACATGTCTGTTATTTCATTAAAAATGGAATTCTTATGAGAAAATGGAGACCTCCTGAGGTACCTGCTAGTGACGAATGATCAGTGAACTATCAGATTGTAGTTCCAAAATCTTACAGACAGGAAATACTTAGTTTGGCCTATGAAACTCCTTTGGCTGGTCATTTAGGAATAAATAAAACTTATCACAAGATCTTGACTCACTTTTACTGGCCAAAGATCAGAAGTGATGTTTGTAAATTTTGTAGATCTTGTCATACTTGTCAAGTGGTAGGATAACCCGATCAGAAGATACCTTAGGCTCATCTGCAACCTATTCCTGCATTTGACGAACCATTTAGCAGAATTATGGTAGACTGTGTTTGTCCCTTACCTAAGACCAAGTCAGGCAACCAATATTTGTTGACCATTATGTGTGCGTCAACAAGATTCCCAGAAGCAATTCCTTTGAGGAATATTAAAACCAAAACCACAGTAAAAGCTTTGATAAAGATTTTTACTCAGTTTGACTTTCCCAAATCTGTCCAATCGGATCAAGGGTCAAATTTCATGTCTGGAATTTTCCAGCTAGTAATGCTTGAATTTGGCACTCAGCAATTGAAGTTAAAACTGAAATTGTGGTTTCACAGAACTTTACTTGAGAGAACATTTGAGTCTTGTGATAGAGTTCATTCTCTCTTGTTCATTCTTCAAAATTTTCTTCAAATTAGACGTTATGGCCCTTACAAAGTGAAGAAGAAAATGAATGAGATAAATTATAATAGTACTCTGATCTAAATAAATTAATGAAGTACTAGTATATTGAATGAGATAGCCAGGTAAATTAAGCAATTAATTTAGTTGTACCTGTCCAACCGAGGATTTAAGTGAAGAAATTCAATCGGACTCTGTTGATCTTGGAGCAACAAATCTTCGGAATTCCGAAATTATGAAAACTCTGGACCAGAAACTTTTACATTTGCAACAACAAGAAAGGAATGAACTTGAACAGTTATTATTCGAATATGAACACTTGTTTACAGATATTCCTACGAGGACAAACAAAATTTTTCATGACGATGAAATTGTAGATTCAAAACCTGTGAAACAATACCCATACAGGATGAACCCTCTCAAACAGGAATACTTGAAAAAGGAAATTCAGTATTTGCTGGAGAACAATTTCATAGAGCCCAGTAAAAGTGATTGGAGTTCACCATGTACACTTGTTCCAAAACCAGATAAAACTTTCCGTATGTGCACTGACTACAGGAAGGTGAAGAGTGTGACAAAAACAGATTCATTTCCATTACCAAGAATCGATGACTGTATTGATAAAATTGGAAATGCCAAGTACGTCACCAAATTTGACCTTCTGAAAGGATTTTGGCAAATTCCACTAACAGAAATGGCAAAGGAAATTTTACATTTGTGACTCCAGATGGACTTTATCAATATAAAGTAATGCCGTTTTTGTGATGAAGGGTTCCCTAAGTACTTTTCAATGCTCGATGAATATGATTACCTCTGGTCTTGATAATTGTGATGCTTACATCGATGACATCATCATCTACAACAACACCTGGAAAGAACATCTAGCCACGATTCGAAAATTCTTTGAAAGACTCACTGATACAAATTTGACAATCAATTTATCTAAAAGTGAGTTCTGCCGTGCTTGTGTAACATTTCTAGGACATATTGCAGGACATGGTCAAGTTAAACCTACAGATGCTAAGGTCAAGGCTATCTCTGAATTCCATGTGCCTGTCAGTAAAAAGCAACTGATGTGATTTTTGGGTATGGCCGGATACTATCGAAAGTTTTGTTCCAATTTTTCTAATATTGCTGAACCCCTGACAAACTTGTTGAGTAAGAAAAACAAGTTTCTTTGGACTGAAAAATGTCAGCAGGCTTTTGATCGATTAAAAGCCATACTCAAAAGTGCGCCGGTTCTCACAGCTCCAAAATTCATCAATCTTTTAAATTATCTGTGGATGCGAGTGAGGTTGGGGTTGGAGCAGTATTGATTGAAGAAGATAGAAATGGTGCTGATCACCCAGTGTGCTATTTCTCTAAGAAATTAAATAAGCACCAAAGAAATTACTCAACAATTGAGAAGGAATGTTTGGCATTAATATTGGCATTACAGCATTTTGAAGTTTACATTAGCTCAGCTCCTTCTCCAGTTGTTAAGTGATCACAACACCCTTACTTTCATCGACAAGATGAAAAATAAAAATCAAAGATTACTAAGGTGGAGTTTGTTTTTGCAAGAATATAATCTCAACATCAGGCACATCAAAGGAAAAGACAATTTGATTAAAGATGCACTTTCCCGTGTATAGAAATATTATTTCATGTACACTTTATACAATTCCTAAGAATTTTCTTTTGTAATTTTGTTTTACCTCATGTATAACTACATATGGTAAAAAGAAAGCTTTATTATATAAATCTTTCTTTTTCTTTATGGGGGGAAGTGTTATGTATATGTAATTAAATTGCTTGTGTGTTAGTTTTAAAATTCTTTATCATTTTAATTTTGTTTCATTACATTTTATTGTAATGATTATTTTCACGGGATTTGATATTTTTTTTCAGTAAATTCAGTTTGTATAGAACGCAAAAGATATTGCATTAGCACTATTTTTAGCTCACTATGGTTCATAGAGTTTGTAAACACTACTCGAAAACAATTGGCTATTGCCAAGGTCTTTTACAATCTACGTGTTAGCTCTGTTGTAAACCGTTTTATTTTTAAATTCATTTCCAGTGTGAGTGTTTGGTTCTTAGGGCTATTCTTGCTACGTGACAAATTTCATTTTTTCTATTGTGTTGTTCAAGTGTTAGTAAATCACATAGCCTATCACATGGAGTACCATGTGATCTAAAATCGAGGCTTGAAACAGCTATTTTCTACTAGATCGGGTCAGAGTCATTCTTAACATCTTGAGGAAACAAGGTGTTTACAATTGTTGTTGTCAGTTTGATTTTCATTTATTTTTGGAATTTAATAATTTATTCTCTAGGAAACTAAACAAGTGTACTTTTTTATAAAAATTGGGAGAAAGAAATTCATTGGAAATTTATTCTGGAGTTATACAGAAACATAAACTGTGATTCAATCGAGGATCTGTTACCACCAGTACAAGGGTCTCATCTGACGTCATTGCCTCCATATTGGAATTTCATTGAGATTTGAACCTGGATTCTTTTAGAACTGTTTAGTGACAGGACTTGTATTTTTCAATCTTAGGATTAAATTTTGGATTATATTCACAAACTGTAAGTCCTATTTCCAAGTTTTACATTGTTTTCTAGGAAAATAAATTTTGTTAACATATACAAAGTTAGTTGGCTTCACTCTTTTCTCTTGTAATTTTTGCACAAGCCTACACCTAACAGAGGAACAAACAGGCATCCAATAAACTCTTCTGGTCTATGACCAGCACAATTACAAATGGGAAAGTAATGAATATACCTTACTATCAGCAAAAAGCAATATAAAATGAACAAGGATTAAATTACTTCTTTTAATTTTATTTTTACACAAGTGCACCAAGATAAATCCCAGATACCCTATGCAAGAGAGACAAACCAACGATGTTTGTTTTAGATAAACTGCACAAAAAATCTTGAGCATGCATAGATCTTTCATCACTTCGATTACTTCCCTAACAATAAAATTGTACAGGTGCAAATGTAGCTCATGGACACTGTTGTTGCTTTTTGTTTACCGTAACAACTTTTGACAGGGACAAGAAAATACTACAGGATATTAACTGATACTGAAATCCATAGCTTACACTGATTCCAAAGGTAAACTGTCCATAAAAAGTTTTTGGTTTTAGTATACGACTGTTTTTGCCCCCCCCATCTAACCTGTATGAACTGAGAACAATCATACTCGTGTAAAATTATGGCTTCCAGTCATGTACAAAACTACCAAAAGTAAATGCGCAAATTTGATCACTAACATGCAGTAAGTGCTTAATGAACATGTTTCTTTTAATTATCTTGTTGAAAGATGCTGAGAAATTATTCTCCTCCTTGAGAGTAAAAATTATACAATATCAAAATAGAACATACTGAATTCTTTACTTGCTCTTGACCCTTCATTTTAAGCCTCCGTGTAAAAAAAATGTCTTCTGAAAAACAGGTGTATTGAGCAACATTGTTATCTTGCCAGTTAGTAGGTTAACTCAAGTTGTTGAATATTTGCTACTACAAAAACAGTCAATAAAAAATCTGCAAATGTTATTTCTCAAACATTTCCATTATATTTATAGGATTTACTTATAAGATTATTTGATAATATTTGACTATCTGCCTTTTATAATAAAGTACATACTTTAAATTGCCTAAATTGTCCAATATATGGTAACTTATTGTTTCAGTTATTGAGGAGGTACAAAATTTTCCAAAAGTTGTTCATCTTTAGGCAAGACAGGTCTATAAACCAGTATGGATTTTAAGCAAAACATTACTTTAACCATGGACAAAAAAATGGGGTTTGAGACTTTACACATTTCTGAACACATTCTGATTAGTTTATTGTTTAAATAGAGATAACAGTATAAGAGTAACTTGTTGCAAAGTGTCCCTGGTTAAAAGCCCGTTCTAAATTTGATCACAGCAAATATGGAATTATAGACACTGGATTTTCATATCAAAGACAAACAGCTCACTCATGAAAATATGTCACGCAAAGCAAACTTTAAAATGGCAACATCTAAAACCTTTTTCAGATGTAAACGTGAGAATAAGTTGGTGCACGAACAAAGTACAAGCTTCATGTACCGTAATATGCAAATGATGACCAATCAATACAAATTTTGTTTGCTTTAAGGAACAGTGAAAAATAAAAGTTACCAAACAGTATCATAAATGTTTTTTCTTTAAACAAATGCATAAAGGAACATGAGGAAAAGTAGACACACGGGAAATCTGTAAAGGTAAATTTTTTAAGTAAAGGATAATACGAACCAAAACCGAGCTATATTTCAATATCCTTAATAATGCCTCTAAACACAGTTAAAATGTTCTGAAACAATAAAAAAGAAAGCACATTTAATTTCCTCTATTTGAAATATAATTAAAGCCTATTTGATCCAAACACCTTTGCTCCCAGTCTATCTGTACTGATAAGCAAGGATTCTGGATGAAAGACTTGCTCTGAAAAATATCATGTCCACTTGCTTGCAAGCAGAGTCCAACTGCAAACAACACATACTCTGCTGTCACTGCTAAATGCACTGGCATATCAGGGTCTGTGTTTGTTAAACTTATTCCTCTTAACAAACTGCACTAACCCAGATATGCCAGCATGATATACAACATGAGATCTGCATCTCTGCAGTCTGAACATGGATTCAACTCGCAAACAAGTATATACAGTTACAGAAAATCCATCTCCAGAAACTGTTTTTCAGATACAAGTCACCCAATAAAAAGTATGGTTAAAATGGACTTCACTACAATTTACATTAATGATTCTGACTATATGAAAAATATATCCTGCCCATGGTATAAAGAATGTAATATCCACATCAGTCCTTTTGGTTAATGCTCCCTCACATTCATTTTTCAGTGACAATTTTCACAAAGTGTGAAACAGGATTTGATTAGAATGAGTTTCCCCTCCCATGAAGAGCCATACAATTATAGTACTACAATTATGAAAGAAAGCACAAGACACGTGTTTTCTGTGGAGAGTAAATGGGAATAGGAACAAAGAATACAACAAATGTAATAATACACCTCAAAGTAATTTACAATATGTGAAACACTATACACTTCTGTTGTGATGTCATAATATTTAAAGGTAACAGAGAGGTCACACACATGCATGTTTATGTGATTATATGACAAATCTACATTTCAAATTTAAGCCCAATCAGTCCAATCAGTGCATAGATTTTTATGTGCAGACTGCTGGTCTCACTTCACAGGATATTTACAAACTTCAAGTTTTGACTAGTCTATATACAGTCACTTTTAAAAAATATATAATTGTTGTACAATTATATCAAATTATTTCTCTAGGAAAACAAGAGAGGTCTTTAACATAAGAAATATTCAAAATTTTATGTTACTTCCCTTTTTGATTTGATAGTTGAAGAGAACTATGCAACTTTTAGAGATTGTACATTCCTTGAATAAACACATACATACCAGTTCCTACCACATATGCTCACTTACAATTGGAGTCCAACTGCAAACTGCACATACCCAGATCTGTAGTTGCATAATGTGCTGACAGATACGAGTCTATGTGTTTTGTTAGGAGTAATCAGCAGAACAAAACAAACACAGAACTGGATCAGCTTGCACATTATGCATTGGCACATCAAGGTGTATGTTTGCAGCTGGAATCGACTTACAAGCAAGTACATATGGCAAAACACCTTTAATGTGTCTGAATGAATTTGAGGTAAATTACAATCTCTGCGTATGACCAAAAAAACCCCCCAAAACAAACCATGAACATTATTAGTGGCTGCATTACATGAGTATTTCCCCATGCAACTACCCCCAAATCTGACTGAAACAAAATGTCTGTGCAAGACAGAGCAGTGTGCTTGCACTACACATGTTCAGAGCCTGAAAAAGTCAATTAATAAATTCACGGCTACGTAACACCCTTTCTTGTTATATGTCTTTTCCTAGCATAAGATATTTATAGAATTTTGGTGGAAATGACCTATAATAAACAAAATAACAAAACTGACAAATGCTGAGATGAACATATGTATTTGTTATTCTCCCGTAAATAATAATACCAAAAAAAAAATCACACAGCATGGCAGAACTAAGCCGCTTGTATCCAAGATACATTTTGTGCTCCTACATTTAACCGAAATAGTACCTGGACACAGATTACAATTGATGTGGCAAATAAAAATAACTCAAACAATCTGTACATCATAACTTGGCAGGAATCATCAAGCAGATGTTCTCCTCTGGTGGAACTATCAGGCAGAAATTTTCATTCCTATCCACAATATATCCAATCATTGCTGTTTACACTCCTGAGGTTTGCCTTGATCTTTCTGCAAAAAAATCAAAAGAAAAAGAAATTGAAGTAATGAGAATACAGATTGCTTGACAACTTTGACAACAGATTAAACAGAAACAATGGGATGAACACATCATTGAGGATATTAATAATCGGTTCCCTTTTTATTTTCATAACCAAATACCAATATCCCTCTAAAGTGTGTGTGTATGGTTAAACTTGTTTTAATTATATTATACCTACCTGCTGTTATTGCACTACCATCTCTTTTCCTGGTGCTAGTCTCCAGTGAATATTCCCTCCCCCACCAGTAAATGGAGATGTAGAAAGAAACAAAATTCCCAGTCTGAATCCTTAGTTATTTCTGCCATTCAGAATAACATGCCCCTTTCACATCTGTGGTATGCCATGACCAACATGCTGTCCATGATGCAATGAACTCATGTGTGGTCATTGCACCCATGTCAAACTTGCCAACCCAAACAGGACCTTTTCAGTATGGCAATTAATTTTTGTTATACCATTTTTCAGTAAGGTGTAACAAAATATCTTGTAATGCTTTTGTCAAGCTGAAAAAAAAAAAGCTTTTAAAATTCCGGAAGTGGGATTAAAGGCTGATGCAGCAATGGTAAACATTGTGTTCAACTAAATTTTGTAAAGTATACTTTGATCTTAATTACCTTCAGTACAGTTTCACAAACTGCAGTTCCAAACCTTATAGAGCACAATGGTTTCTTGCTATCTCTCAATTCCCACCCCCACCACTGGATAAATTTCACATACACCGTGGCAATAGCAATCATCTTTTCCACCATGAGAATACTTAAATCCACACAGGACGTCCACTAAACATAATTGTTGCCCTTGACCCTTTCATCTGGTTCTGTGATATGTGTCAGGACTGGTTAGAAACTGGTCCTGATCTGTCACAAACTTGGATAGTGATGAAATATCAACTCCAAGGGGATCCAAGCAGAGAAGGAGTACATGTGCAAATTCCAGTCTGCTAGCAGCATGAACTAGAGAATTTACAAATGTATTCTTCAAGGGAACTAAGTCTGATGCTGAATTCAGAGTCTGCAGGAGAGGTAGAGATGAGAAGACAACAGAGCCTTCTTTGACAGACTTATTATGTGACAAAGATATGTGAAATCCTGTTTGAGTGAACCCAAACTATCCCTTGATTTGGTTGGGAAATTCATCCCCATATAAATGAAGGCGGCAGGGTACAGTTTTGTAAATTGGCCCCTAGCAAATTTCTTAACTTTAAGGCTATGGTGTGACTTTTTCAGCTATTTTTGTTTACTAATTAAAAATATGGATATATTTGTGAACTAGGTGTTTCGGGCTTGTGTTGTTCTTGAAATTGATGTCACGCATGTACACCTTCCAGAGTTACTCGGCAGTATGTTGATAGTAAAATACCAATAGTCGGTTAGGAAGAACAGCTAGCCTCCCATAGCAGTAAACACATGGGTTTGGGGCAAGTAGAATATCTCAAAAACGGCTTGGATGACAACTATTTTCAATCGCATCAGCCTGTTTAGTAGTTTTGCAGAACTGTCATCTAGGAAAAGGGCTTGTTACACTGAGCATCACATGGTGTCAAAAATGACCTTCGGACATGAATACTGCAGGTATAAATTTGGGGTTGGGGTGCATAAACTTCTGCTATGAACTGCCATTAACTTCTCTGGTCAAGTGGATAATATTCTTATACTTTGTTTTAATATAGGTATCCAAAAATATGGACCTTTTCAAACTCACTTGTGTATTTGATTTTGTATGATTTTTTTAATACTAGGTCGCTGATTGTGACATTAAATTTTACATAAAAACTGGCCCCTGACCCCTGAAATGCTGATGGTAATGGTACTTGTGAGGTACAAAAAAATCTTTCTGCTCTAAAAAAACATAAAACAAGTTAAATTTATCCAAGGAACTGGGTTGAAAATATTAATTACAACACAAAAATGAACATGTTTGACAGTAGATAAACAAAATTCGAAGGAGATGATGAAAAACATGGAGCATACATAGACACAAAAAACTACATCAAGTCCAAGGGGAAAAAAAAAAGGATAATATTCTGAATGACATTAACAATTAAGGAATCCAAGTGGAATGTTTTCATTTTGTGCTATAGTGAAAGTCACATAGGTCATGTAAGCATTAAACAATGATCATTTCAGTAAGGGGTGTCATTGTTTTGAATTCGATTCTATATACCTTTAAATGGCAACTACTCTCTTTTATAGATGCCAGCTGGTACCTGGGTAATAAAATAAACAACCAGGTACCCATAAAAAAAGTATTCCGAGTTCACATCGAGACACATAATAATGATAACAGTTCAAGGTTTGTGTTGTGTGTGCATTTATTCATCACAGGAGCTCGTATGGCTGCTTACAATTTACTTGTCATACATCTACTATATTATAATACAAGGGAGGACACTTCTGTCCTTTCTCGTGCAACCTATTTAAGAATCAATGCTGATATTTAAAGCTAGACCATCCTAATTTCATGCCTGTCCATAGTTCATGCGCCATTTTTCTCGTGACTTAAATGCACTTGTTTTGAGACCCTGATGACATTAAGTAGGTCAGTACCTTTCGTCAACAGCGACAGTAAGTACTGATAAAAAAATATTTGATGAAATAAAATTTATATACGTACTACAATTCAAAGAAAGCACAATATAAATGTCCAGTTTAACTAACGCCATTTTTGCCTCAAGTTTGCGGCCCTGGAGTGAGTAGTAGCTGTTCAAGTCCGGGCTGCTGTTCACATGTTTGTTTTTTTATTATAGGAAACCTGATATATATTTTTGTCACGGCAAAGGCAACACAAAAACTTGGTTATTGTAACATGCACTTTTTATACCATGTTAGGAAAAAATGAACAAAATGGACAACTATACAGAATGAAATTTTTCACTTAATATTTTAATATAAGGGAAATCTCTTATTTAATAACACTGAAAAAAAAAATCCCCCAAAAATTGATGTGTGTAAATAGGGTAATACAGTAAAAACTGCTATGAGCGACCACCTGTCATTTTCGACCACAATCGTAATGCATGGACTGATTTTATTATATAAATGCTGTTATGAGCGACCACCTGCTGAATGCGACCAGTGACCGCGATGTCTTGGCAAAATATGCATTTCGACACTGCTATGAACGACCACATCGCAAAAAGAGGATAAACTCCACCGACCTTTATTTAATCCCTGTAAGAACAACTGCTCATACCATTTTAAATAAAAAAATTTCAAACAAAATAGACTGGCGACCGATGTCGGAATAGTTTATAGTTATGCTTATAGTGTTTTATAGTTACTGTTGTAGATTATTTCATAGTCTGGTTCCCTGCTTCTCATGCTCCCTGTGGTGTTTTCTGCTATTCGTATAGGGGTGAGCAACGCAGGGAGCATACAAGCAGGGAACCAGAGTAATTATTCCCGCACAGCCTGCTTCCCGGCCTTATCGTAGGACCTGGAATCCCTATGAACGACCATATTGCGAGAACAGACAGACACCACTGACCTATATGTAATCAATTGTTATAATGACCGTTTGATTAGCAACAATTGTTCTGATAAAAAACAAACATAAAAGGAATATAAAAAAAAAAAAAGGACTGTTGCTACTGGTGATAGATGCTACAGTCCGTAAACCAGGCTAATTTACATGTCATGAACTGCCGTTGTAATGCCAAATTTGATGTAGTGGTCGTGTATATTGTTTGTCTTTAGAGTTAATCCATATTGCCAGGGGTGAATAAGGTCATTGTCTATTAAACCAGCAAGAGAGAATCATTTGCGGGATTTGATTGATAGTGTTCAAGACTTGTGATGTTTGTTGTTTTCCCCCCCGATGTTAAGTGATTACATCCCGATCACCAAGCTGTCATCTATTCAAGTTGGTGCAACCTGGTTACACACTTTGTTTACAGAGTTAATCCCTGTATGTCTTCTTTGAATGAAGCCGCTGACTTTTGTCTCTGAGTAAATGGTTCTGTTTCTGGATGAGATAAT
Organism: Megalonaias nervosa; assembly: GCA_016617855.1. Lineage (NCBI taxonomy): Eukaryota > Metazoa > Mollusca > Bivalvia > Unionida > Unionidae > Megalonaias > Megalonaias nervosa. Next base: position 11,637 of record JAECUM010019063.1, on the reverse strand, counting down.
TGTTTCTTTTTATTTCATTAATTGTTAGATACTCAATGCACATGTACAGATTTTTCATATTTTCCCACAGCCTAGTCCAAACCGTCTTTATGTTTGATATTACAACTGTGCACTAATAATTTTTAACACCCAGAACCTTAATAACAATGGACGAACCTCCAATTATAAAGAGACTGGTCTTTTTGTACAAACCTGCTATGACAGACCGCTTTCTGTTGGCAGAACGGGCGGCCTCTCATAACGGATTTTACTGTACATGCATTAATTTTACTTGAAACAGTTCCAAGAAAACAGACAGGACTCTTGAATGTGAACCACTTTTCAGAGATTCATCCTATTTTGATACTAGATACATAGCAGACCAGCCTAAATTGCAAATAAATGGCGCCAGATATTTTTTAAAAAAAAACGGGCTGTATCAATGTGACTGTTGAATGTTATATGACTGAAAAATGTTAGAGGAGAGGGATTTTAGTTAAACTTAAAAACATGTTGAACTCTACCGTCGTTAAGGGATGAACCATGGCAGGTTGAGGATCCAACTATAGTTGTCATTTGTGGACTTTGTGACTATTCGCGAAAGTTACTGTAGACATGTAGACTAGTTAAAGTAAGGGTTATGCATAAATAATTTATCCATTTCTTTTGTGTCTATACTCTCGTGCTAACTACTAATCCACATGGATTTAGCTAAATCAGCTAAAAAAATTTAACAGCAGATCCAGGCAAGTAGCAATAGTAAATGTACATTAAATAAAATAATAATGTTTTTCATATAGTTTTCTGCAATTATGGCAAGTAATGTACAGATTGCTCTTTCTATGCTCAGATCATGCTTTCTGCCACTTGCATTAGTAATAAATTACGCTTATAACTCTCTTGGGCGTTGGCATGTGTGAACCTACAGCAAAGCAGTTCAGGTTCACATTTAATACAATTTCCCTTTGATCGGGTACCCGGGTATCCGATCGTTAGGACTGAAGGGTACCCAGTAGAAATTTCCCAAAATTTTGACATCTCTGTTCACTTTATTTGGATCCTCAAACATCCATATTCCTTTGGAAAGTCTTTGTTTATACACCCCAAGAAGTACAAAGGGAATAATCAATGTTAAATTTACACGGACATATTTGGACAATATTAACCCAAAGGCTAAAGGTGTGATCCAGTACAATCAGGACTGAATGTCACATGCTGTGATGTCATAATGGTCATAATGAAAGCTAAGCATGTTGATAAACAATCGTAATACCCTATATTATGACGATTAGACTTGGCATGCTCTTGATCCAGTTTAGTACCAGGTGACCACTGTAAAAGTCCATAGCGATCAAAAAAATTTTGTCTGGAAGTTTCTTGATAACAGTTAAGGTGCAGAACATCTGGTAATCAGGACTGAATAGGCTTTTGTTCATCAAAATTAGTATGAAATTTATAAACAATTTGTATTTGAGTAAATGCACATACATGACCTGTATGACTTTTACTACAGACCTCCAATTACTAATAGGAGGGGACCGCTCTGGTGGCCTAGTGGTTAGAGCGTCCGCCTTGGATGTGGGAGGTCATGAGTTTGATCCCTGGCTGAGTCATACCAAAGACTTACAAAAATGGTACTAACAGCTGCCTCACTTAGCGCTCAGCATTAAGAGGTTAGTGTTAGGACTGGTCGGCCTGGTGTCAGGATAATGTGACTGGGTGGGACATCATGCTACATGTCTGCGGAATGATGCCACAGTGCTAGACATCACTATAAACAGCCACGCTGCAGACATCGTAGCAATGACTGAAAAATGTTAAAGTTACGTTAAAAATCCAAATCACACACACTAATAGGAGGGAATATTCACCTTGGACATGGGGTATAGTGCCATAAAAAAGATGGCATTTTCTAATGAAACAATATACATGTATTATTTTAAATAATACACAGAAGCTGTACAATACAAAGGGAGGTAACCACTGAGTCTAATCATTTCCTTTTTGGAAGAGAACAAGTTTTGTCCCTTTATGAAGGCTTCAGAGACTTTTTCATCTCAAAATGTTTTCTCAGTAAAATGGGTAGACAGCATGCTATAGGTTTGGAGGCATCCCTCTAAGCCAAAACAAATAAACCACACTAACAGTGATCATATTGAAATTTAACATGTACATGTCTCACAACTGGGAGGGCTTTCTTCTTGAGATGATGGGTGTCTTCTGTCCCTCGTCGAGATCTCCAGCATGTTCAAATTTATTGTTCTGTTGTTGTTTTTTTTACACACCTGTTTTCCAGTGTAGTGTATTTCAGGCAAAGGCTTCATGTAATCAAGTGGCTGTGAGCATGACACTTCAATTGTTAATTTGAGACAATAGCCTAATATTAATCATTTGGATATACATGTGATCAGTAATAATTTGGAAAGGATCAAAGATGTTAATGGATTATGGTTGGATTAGACATTACTAAAGAGCTCCAGTGGAATAAAAAAAGGTAGTCTGGTACAGGTTTTAAATGTTTGTCAGTATCAAAGCGTGTGTAATCTCAAAATGCCAAAATGCCAAATTCTTAATAACCAACATATCACAAAGTTCAATAATGGATGAAAAAATGAATTTCTGTGATTGCAATCAAGTTCAAAGGGACATGAATATGCAATCGGCCATTTTCATGAAGTTGACTTTAAGATAAACTTCACAAATTTGACCCAGATGGCAACAATCATACGATATTCTGGCTGGCAGTCATCAACCTGAATCTTCCCACAGGCAGGAAACAATTTAAACTTCTTAGTGGACTTGGCAGAGTTTTATCAATACTGCTATATTCCAATGTGAACACTGTGAGAGCATTTTCCATTCTGAAGAAAGTTCAGGCCAAGTCCATAGCAAACCCACATATACTATCTCTGAAGTGTTAGCATGAAGAACAATGAGGACCACCTCAAATATGATCCAGATAATGATCTCCTCAGAAAGCCAGAAATAATTGTGGTACACACAAGGAGAGTATAAATGGCCACAGAAAAAAGTAAGTGAAAAGACTGATGTGATGAGATGAAGTGCTTATTTCAACATTTTAAAAAATTTACATTTTCATCCATTTGCATACTAAAAAGCAGGTTAATGAAATTCCTCTTTTGAACCATCAATGTTGTACACCATGGGCATTTACTGACAAGTGTATTGCCTGCATTTTTTATGCAAGTCCTCACAACCTGTACTTGTATTAATATTTCTGTTTTGCTTTATGAACAGTGTTTGATGCAATAAAAGTTTTAATTTGTATTTTCATTTTCCAAAAGATTGATTTAATCCAACAGTGATATTTCCGTAAGTTTCCTGCCAGTGCATGTGGCCTGATAAGCCCTTTGATTAAATGCAGCACTCACTTTTCAATGTGACAATCTTTTAAAAAGGCAAATATCTGATACATGTACTTGTTGAAGGCCAAGTAGAATTCTACACCTTCCAGTGAATGTTTGACCTTAATCCCTTTGCTTGCAAAGGAAAAATTAGTTGTTTTTCTACATGAAAACCATTTGATCAAGCCATGAGTTTGATACCTGCTCAGTGGCAACACAGGGTGGTTATCTGAATGGTGATCTTGCTGCACAATTGACATGTGTTCAATTGTAGCCTTTAAACCTTTAGCTACGACTGCCGCATCTAAGCGTCACCTGTAAATAGCTCCTGAACCCCAATGACGCATATATGCAGTGTCGATAAGCCTCGTTTACTACCCCCGTGTCGCTTATGTGTGTATAGTTCAGCAGTACTCGAAACCCCAGTGTCACATCTATGCAGACGTGACCGCTATGTTAACTAAACGTTGACTGGTTGAAAGTACAGAAGTTTACATATTTTTGATTATCATAACCAATGAGAGGACTGTTTACTCAACATTTTGATAGAAGTTTGAAAGCTGAGAGGTTAAATTTAGACACACTGGATGGGCTTTCCTGCAATTTACGAAACACGTGTAGTTGAGATAAACAAAGATGGATTCTGATTCAGATATGAGCGACTTAGAAGGGTTCAGTGCAAGTGATATCGAAGAGTTTAATGGATCATTCTTAGAAAATGGATCAGATATTGATGTTAGTCCCGTTTCAACACCAGATGTAAGTGATTTTGAATCAGATGACGATGAAGACATAGTCCCACTTGCACAATGGAGTGATGACCTTGCCGTGTTCGAGATCAATGATTTTGATTCTCATGTTGGTTCCACAATTGAGCTTGGACCACTAAGCAATGAGAAAGATTTTTTTTTCCTCAAGCTTTTTCTTGAATGTCTGGTGGAAAAGCTTGTGAAAGAAACAAACGATTATGCCAAGAAAATGGGGGACCTGAAATGCAAGATGTGTGTAAGGGAAGGGAGGAGACAAAGTTTTCATAAGATGCAAACAATGCCAAGTACATTTACGTGTGGATAATGACTGTTCTGAGAGACACCACTCTCAACTTTGTCATTAGAGTGTGGATTTCATTCATGTTTTTATATGTATAAGTAAATACTGGATTTATTTTGTGGGATTCAAAACAGTTTACATGACTGGAATTTCTTTATGATGGGATGTACTAGTATATAAAGTGGAAATAAATGAATAACAGACACTATACAAGGTAAGCTGTTTTTTATTTCACTGAAATCCAGCAAAAACTAATGAAATAATTCATATAAATGTAACCATGTTTTTATTGTCAGTTTCTGTAGTCAGCCATGATGCTGCTCTAGTATTCAGCCAAGCAACCAGCCTCAGTAGTCTGAGTAACTGATATGATAGCACTCAGCAGTAGTGAAACTGCACAACAGCTGTAGTAGCTAAAGGGTTAATAGATTTCAGAGACTGTATGATCAAAGTGTTACCTGCAGACCCCAGGTTCAGTCTCTACATAAGCACCCACATATGACAGGGAAGCCAAGAAAACAAGCTGGACAATATTTACAATTACCATTTCACTATTTACAAGAACTAGATGATGATGGAGGATTTCAGAACTTCTTCAGACAATGACGATGAATTCTTGGCCTTTGTACCAGATGACATTAGATAGCGACATTTACAAGATACTGTGAAACACAAAAATGTCGACAACTTTCGTTTCTTATGCATAAGGTATGGAATTGATAGATCAGAGGATATTGTAAATCAAATTATGAACTATTGTTTATATCAGTATGTGTTATATAACTGAATTCATGGATTTATCATATAAATGGATTTAAAACGTCAAACATTATGGATTGTACTGTACTGAATCAGAACAAATTAAGTTGTCAATTTACAATATATACATGCATATAAGCTGAATAATTTAGGAAAATAATAAAGCCCGGAAGAAGCGGGGTCGGCTTATATGCAGGCCAAGGTCTAAACTTGAAAATTTTAAAGCTATTTATTCTCAATTACAGGTATTTATTGTTATTGTAGATTGCCAAATATGAAATCACATGCCTAATGATGCCACATGGCTCATATGATATGTTCTGTCTCGAAGTGAAATGAGGTTTTTTTTCTTCCAACTTTACAGGTAGGATAATGAATAAAAAACAGGTATTACCATACTTGACATCTGATAGATTTCTATCCACCAAAAAATACAGCCATACATGTATGAGCCACTGTTGTATGTCTATTTTCCAAAAGAATCGCCATATTAGTAATCTCTCAATTAAGTGTTTAACCCTCAACTGATCAGTGATCATTAAACTCTACGGTACCTTACAAATTCATGCTAGTTCGTTTCAGTGTTAATATGAAAAGAAACTAAATGAAAGATTTAAAAATTATAATACTAAAGGTATTTACGACAGAAACATTTTGGTATTGAGTATAAATACACAAGTGATAGTCTTAAAGCAACCATTGCGAGAGGCTCCATAGAGGTTTGTTGTATGCACACCTAAGAAGGGTAAACAACAGGCAAGTAGCAATATACGAGTCGGTATGATTAATTGTTATAAACATAATTTGTGAGATTTCTTTGACAGGTGTTTTTAGAAGTAAAAGGCAGCCTGTGTTTATCTTCAACTGTTGTTTAGTTGTTTGTAAAGCAATGTGGTTTGTTAGTTGTTGAGTGTTGTACAGTAACTACCAGTATGCTTAATCTGTGGTAAATGCCTCAGGGATATTGGGTTTGATTTGTTGCACAATGCCAATGACTTTACTAATACATTCCGACTCTCTGATGTATTGTTTAATGAAATAAGGCACTGGTCATGGTTTGTAACTGTCACAATGCTTGAACAATATCCACACTGACAAACAATCATATTTTTGTCCACTGAATCACACTACTGGTAGTAAAAAAAAAACCCATAAAAAAAATGAAACTATGATAAATAATTATCCAATACAAACTGATAACCAACCACTAATGGAAAAATTACAAAGGTAAAGTAAAAATAGGATACTACCACTATCAAAAATTATTTCAGTTTAATCTTTCCAGAAATTTATATTAACTCGGATAAAATGCATAGTGTTGGAAGGAAAAGAAAACGTTCTGCTTATGATGCAGCGTTCAAACTTAATATACAGAAGCAATCAATAACTGTGCTGCAGCACGTGAATTTTGAGTGAACGAGAAGCAAGTACGATGAATGGCAGAAATGCAAAGCAGCATTAGAAGAAACGCCAGAAACAAAGAAGGCTCATTAGACTGGGATCGCCTCATTCCCTAAATTGGAGAAAGAACACTGTGATTTTTTGTAAGTGAATGTTGACAAAATGGATATATTGTCACGAAAACTACAATTCATCTGCATGCTATGCAAATGGCGAAAGATGACAAATACAAGCTCACAGATTCAAAATTTGTTACATCAGCCGGTTGGTGTTCATGTTATATAAACCAGCATGGTTTCTGCATCAGGCTGCAAACGAAGACAGCACAAAAGCTACCCAATGACTTGGAAGAAAAAACAGATTCATTTCCTAAGTTCATCCATCCTCATTAGCCAAGGTTCCAATAACCCTTCTATACCTTGACATATCGAGCAGATATTTCTGTGCTTCGAGTCTGTGAATTTAAGTGGATGTGGCGGCAAGCCACTGCATCCAATCAAAATTAAGTTGTTCAAATTTAAACACTGTTCCTATGTAATCGAGACAAGGGGAGAACACAACTTGAATGTACTGATAAATAAGCACTTTTCCAGTGCCGGTCCGTGTTTACACAAATACCTTTCACTCAAACAGACCTGTAATGGCTTCCCTCGGGTACACAGTAATACTTTTGATGTTAAAACTTACAAAGTATCCTTTTAAGATCAATTGCCATCACCGTTTTTGGTCGATGTACAATGCATCATGCTACTGGTTAGTTGGCATTACACACTAAAGGAGGCAACACATGACATTCAATAGATGTTGCTAGCACAAAGCACCGATACAGCTGTTCAGCCTGCCAAAGTGTAGATAGGGTTATTGGAACCTTGGCTAGCAAAGATGAAGTTTATCATCCAACACAGAAAGGAGTGCTCATTCAAACTATCACAAATCAGAAATATGGATGAGATGCCTATGACCTTTGACATGCCTAGCAATAAAACAGACAATGCTGTTGGTGAGAAAACTATTCTGATCAAAATGACCAGCGAAGAAAAAACGTATTTCACAGTTTCTTTGGCCTGTTTAGCTAATGGATCAAAGCTGCCTCCTGTCATCATTTTTAAAGGAAGACCCTGCCGGAAAGCAAAAATTCCCTGCTGTCCTTCGTGCACATGAAATGGGATTGATGGACGAAAGTGGAACGATTGAAAGGCTGGAGAAAGTCTGGAACAAGGGACCTGGTGCACTTCTTCAGAAACCTTCAATGCTTGTCTGGGACATGTTTCGAGCACACAAGACAGATGAGGTCAAAAAGGCCGCAAACAAAATGAAAACTACATTTGCTGTGATACCAGGAGGTTTAACTCAGTTTTACAACCTCTGGATGTCTGCCTAAACAAGCCGTTTAAAGACTGGTTACGAAAGATGTGGTCTGAATGGGTTTGTTCAGGCACAGTGAAGCTGACAAAAGGCGATAATTTCATGAGGCCAGACATCGACTTGGTCGCCAAGTGGGTCAAAGATGCACGGGACTCAATTCCATCGGAAATCATTTCAAAAGTGCTGTTATCAGCAATGCCATGGATGGAACTGAGGATGATGCCATATTTGAATCAGACAATGGCAAGGAGAATGAGAATCAGAATGACACACTACTGTATAACCTTGATGACAATGACTAGGTTTACAATGACAGCACACCCAAAAAAGAAGCAGAGTTTCATGAACTGTTTGGCAATTCAGATAACAAACTAGATTTTGAAGGATTCTGAGTGATAGAGGTTTTATAATTCAGGATTTTAGTATGAGGATTTTATTATTTAAATTAAGATTTAACATTTACGATAAATTGTTAGTTTTGTATTTCAAAATATAAATTTTCTTTTTATTTTCATTAGGTTTGAAAATAATATTTTATTTTTGTGATGTCATTTGCCTAAATAAATGCATTTAGAACTCACTTTGTGAAGCTGTGATGTTGTCTAGAACTTATGGGCTGGCTTATGCGTAGTTCATGCACTTTTTACGTTTTTACCTATTCAGTTTGGGGGATTGGCTTATACCCGAATGGGCTTATACACAAGTATATAAGGTATTGTGACATATTCCACACGTGAATTGTAGGTTAGATTGGTTTTCTCTTCATTTTTCCTATCTAATTTGGTTTGTTTATTTTTCCAAGGTGCAACTCTTCACTCACTGACAAGTCACCCCTACAGATGGATATGACTTGCAAAATACACCAAAACTTATATGAAGGTCAAAGAGAAACTGGCTGGGGTGGTGGTGTCATCAACTTATAAGCAAGTACAAGCAAACAGAATACTATATATTTCCAAAATTCTTATTGTTGACAATCTTGTAGGAAGAAGTCTCATGTGGTCTGATGCTAGAATCTGATCTCTTAGCTTTAATGTTCCATTTCAAATATAAAAGAGCAGATAGAGGAAGATTGCGGCTGAGCATCTCTGTATCTACTTATCATTACTCCTGATGCAAAGAGGAAGAATTCTCTATATGTAAACATGGTGACGTGAGTCAGGTTCAAGTTTTATTAATACTGTCGAGTCCATAGACTATGAACTGTTGAAATGAAATCCTGCTTTCAATAACTACACAATTTTTCCCTGCCTTTATCCATTATCTCCTACGCATTGATTCCCTTACTTCGTCTGTATGAATCACTTTTATAAAACCACGTTTAAGCTGATAGTCACTAATTAATGTGTAAAATACCTGCACGATACCTAAGGTAACTCCCATGAACATTTGTGAAGAACTTTCCTAGGCCTCATGTTTGTTAAAATTAAAAGGTGTTTTGTTTAGCAATCAAAAATGACTCACTCTTCCTGTTCAAATTTCTTATTCAGTATGTAGACAGCAATTAGAACACGGCAAAAAATATTCTCTTTATTTTAAACGTGTCACAATAAAATACATAATGTTGCCAGTCACTATTGTTCTGCTAAATTTGTCAGAAATGAGAGGCTGCTGACATCCAAAGACTAAAAATTTAAATTAATTGCTATGTAGCCGAAATACGGATATACAACAGCAGGTCGAGTCATTGATTGTGCTGCAACTATTGGACCCAGAGTAAAATATATCTTGGCTCTGGTCTGATATTGGCTGAAGGTAAACGGAGGTCACATGTGATCGCCAAAATGCGGCCTTCATAATGTCCTCCAAAGATGAACAAGATAAACCCAAGAAGCAGTGACAGTCCTTCATGGGCTTTTATTCTCATGAAAGGTCTCTCAAGTGAGTGATCAATAAATCCTCTTGATTGCAACTGATGTTTGTTGTTCTTGTTTTAAGTTTAATGCCATTTCTCAGCACAAGATAGGCTATACATGGCAGCCAGTATAACTGTTGGAGGACAACTAGAATCTAAATGCCTTAACTCGGCAAAGCAGTCTATCCTGATCATCACCAGCACGGATGCAACCGAAACGGGGGATCTCCATTGGAGGTGGCAGTACTGAAGAAGGTTGTTTTTTGTGTGTGTAAAAAAAACCAGTCATAATTCCCAATGAATTGGAAACATCCCTCCTAAACAGATAGGGCATGTATTCACTGAGGAGTAGAGAGAATATTTTCAAGATGGCCATTATGGTCATATTGAGGGCAAATCTGCATCATTTTCAATTAGGACCAACTAGTCACCATAAGAACTCTTATGATCGAGAGCCTTGTAAAAATGACATTCATTAAGAGGCACTGGGACAAGATTTTCAAGATGGCACACATGGTGGCCATATTAGATGTTATATCAGCACAATTTTAGTTAGGAGCAACAAGACATTACAAAGTCTTTAAGTGATGATTCCATGTTAATATCACTTTTCGTTTTGGAGTAAGAATAACAAGATTCTCAAGATGGCATTTTCATTTAGGAGCAGTTAGACATCACAATTCTGGAACAGCCTAATGTGATATCACCAGCCATCTCAGAGATGTGGTGCTAAGATTTTCTAGACAGCCGCACTGGAGGTCAAATTGACACCGTTTTCATTTACAACCAACTAGACATTGTAAGAAGTCTTTTGCTCAAAACCCCATACTGATATGGTCATTCAGGAGAAATGGTGACAGCAAGATTTCCAAGTTGGCCACTGTGGTGGCCATACTGGATGTCTCAGCAGCACCATTTTCATTTAGAACCAACTAGAAATCATAAAAGGTCTTTAAGTAAAATCCCCATGTTAATTCAACCATCCATTCAGGGATAGTGATTATCAAGATGGCAGCTGTGTGTATCCACACCATTTCATTCTGGAGCAGCTGGACATCTCAAGTCTTCTGGTTAAAAACCTCATGTTGACATGATGTTTTGTTCAGGAGTTGTGATAACAAGATTATTGGACATAAGATTGGCACCAGTTTCCTTTAGGACCAATTAAACATCACAAGAAGTCTGTCTGTAAAAACACTATGTTGATATAACGATCCATTCCAGCAGAGTAATCACAAAATTTTTCAAAATGGCAGATGTCAAGGCCATTATGAATGTCTGGGCTGCACATCCAATTCACCATCAGTTCTACCTATTGAAAGTGTCACATGTGGCACATCTGCTTAAACTGTTTGGCATCAGGAAAAAGATAATCAAACAATTCTCTTTTTTGATGGCATTTTGAAGACCGATAAATCAGCATCTAAACTTATAAGGTACTGATTGGGTAACCAGACTTGATGCCTTGTTGTACATCAGCTTTCAAGTAGTTGGACACCTCTGAGAAGAAACTTATGTTTTATGTTTATCTGAATTTACTTTACTATGGTTTATATTATCACTAATCCAGGATTTATATCAGACCTGTTTACCCATACATTTTCTTGTCAGTATTTTAAGCAATGTCTGTCAGTATTTTTAGAAGGCAGTCAGTATTTTCATTCAGCGTTTCTAACATCATAACACAACACACATCACCTGTGAAACAACACACAAATAGTAGACACTATCAATACACTATAATTACCATTATGTAGTATTGCACGACATACTGACTATACAATATTCTGTAAATAACTTCTAACTTGTAAAGACACTGGTATTCTGGCAATTCTGTGTTTCAAGGCAAAATCTGCAGAAATT
>JAECUM010019062.1:0-23848 GCA_016617855.1 Megalonaias nervosa | reverse complement strand
TTTACACTGTCTTAACAAGAGAAAAATACTTTGATCAGCAAAATCTTAACATAAGTGGGTGCTCTCTTAATAATTTCTCCTTTCTGTCCATCCAAGTACGAAAAAAGATCAATTAATATCTTCCAATTTTACCTGGATTGAAAACATATAAATAAAAATCATTCTATATGTGTATTATGGACATCACTTACTCCTATTTTTCACTTGCAGTGCAAACAATATCTTACATATTGAACCTGTGGAACAGAGGAAAAAATTAAATCAGATCCACTTACCTGACAACAGTGATTTTGCTGATAGATCACTGAAACTCATAATGCAGCAGTAAAACTTTCTGCCAATTACAATCATAGCAGTTAACAAGTTCCCCTTCTTGGTAAAATGATCTGTTTATTATGTTAACTGAATACCTACCAACATTTTGCACAATGAAAATGGACCAGTGCTATTAACTGAATCATGTACACTATGGTGATTACTTTCAAAATAGCCTTTGCAGACATGGAACTGCCCTGGTGTACCAACCTCAAACACTGATTCAAATACAGATGATAAAAATACATATTGGGTGTCAGGATAGTATTGGCCAATCAGAACAGGTAGCATTGGCCGACTCAATGAATGATCAAGAATTATACAATATAACATTTTAATATTTATATTGTTGTTGATAAACATTCAATGCACAGTGCTGTGACAATTGGAAATTATGTATGTATTATCAACAGCTAAGGGCACCTAAGTTCAATAGTGGCTATAAGATGCCAACTAAAGGTAAAGTTTGAATGCAATGTGAAGTTTTTGCAATGTGCACAGCCACCACTAAAACATCAGAAATTAGACCATGACAAAAGGAAGTGTAAATTGTAAATATGATAAAGAAAAGAGTAAAAGAGTACCAGAAATGCTGGGAAAATGCATATGAAGAGCTAAGTATAACCCAGAAAAAGATGTAATGTTGTGTACTTTGTACAATGAATATTCAGAGAATTACAAAAGTGTGTGGGGTATTTCATTATGATACATTGATATATCTAAAATCTTCCATAAATCATCCCTGGAATTACACTAATGATGATGCTCCTCAACTGACTAGACATCAAGAATTATAAAACCAAGAAATGTCATCAAGCTGTGCCAAGATGTTTGACCAAGAAATAGAAGGTCAAAGCTAGGCCATATGGACCTAGATCAGATGATGAAACAAACACAGCAAATATCAACTTTCATTGAGTCTTGTTTGTGAAAATAGTTCTTATTGTTTTTAGTTGATGTTAATGAGTACCGTATATACTCGCATATAAGCCAAATAATTTAGGAAAAAATAAAGGCCTGGAAGAAGGGGGTCAGCTTATCCGCGGGCCGATGTCTAAACTTTACAGTTTTTAAGTCTTTTTGTTGACTACTGTAATGGCTGTAAATCCTGAGACACGAGAAAATAATTTTTTTCTGTGTTCTAAGACATATGCATGTAAAAAAATCATTTTCGGTGACCCGACACTTATTAAACTGTTATCAAGTACTATGATTGATTTTGTTATTATTCTGCATGTGCATATTTTCTGATTTCTCCAACAAGAAATTAAATAGAGGTAAATACAGACTTCATAATTTGCGGGCCGGTTGAGTTTACCTGGGAGACCAGGCTGAACTATAACGTACAGTACTTACACAGTGTAAAGCGTGCATAGCATCACTTAAATCCTTATTTATTCCCAAATATATTAGATCCAGATTTCGCTTTATTCATTGTTTCGACCAAATTGCATTCTTCCAGATAACATTTCAGCTAGTCCTTAATAGCTGTTCCATTTACGTTGAATCATGCGCTAACAAGTTACTCATTTTCAATGATATAAGCGATCCTACAAACTGAGGTAATATTTATGAAAAGGTACGCATGTTTAATTGTACATAAACAGCATAACTTACATGTTCATGAAGAATGGTAATAATAAAGGCTAAAATTCTCATTATAGACCAACTAAGATCATCATCAATCTATGTTTTGTGTTTTGGCTGAACAACATCACAACTTTTCACACAATTTAAAGCCTGATATTTCGGCATCTCCTTTGTTGATAGTTGGTGGATTTGTCTTTTGTTTTCCGACAGCAAAACAGGCCAGTTAATCATTAAAACCCCGAAACCGGCTTGTGTTAAGAGGGAATTTGAACCGGCAACTATACCAGTACATTGATGTGTAATTGCCTTTCATTCCATAATATTAGCACGATTACGCAAGTTTTGTAAATCAGGGTGTAAGGCATACCTGTCAACTTTTCAAAAGCCAAGTAGGGAGACTGAATAAAAAAACAGAGAGACTGGGACCTAAAATCAGGAGGTTTTTCATGGCATTTTTAAAGCCTTGTTTTCACTAATATTGATTGATCTTCTGGGTCTATTATGGGCGAAATTCGCAAAGGACGCGCGGTTTCTCCCTGTGACGCGCCTTATTTTCCCCCAGAATGTGCCCTATTATCATATTCTAGTCAGCTGTGGCCAAACTACACAATAGCTAAATGTTAGTCTTAAATAAACAAGCAAGAAAGCCAGTGTGACTAATTAAAAGTTAATCTTTATCAATGCAAATATTTTGTCAAAACGACTGGCCCACTGTCATGACTCAAAGAAACTGTCTGTTATGCAAGCACCAGCAATTGATTGGCAAATAAAGGATTACCAATTTTGTTGAACTAAAGGTACCTGAATAGACATCCTCATGGTACCGTACATGTGGCAACTATTTTCCCCTCGTTGTATATCTGACCTTATTCCCTTATCGTCAACTCAAAAGGCATTTAGTTGTTGTTGTTATAGGGTTTAACGCCATTTTTCAGCACAAGATAGGCTATACATGGTGGCCAGTATTAATGGTGGAGGAAGAACCCTGGAAAATCCCAGGAAGAACCACCGACCCACGAGAAGCTACTGGCAGGCTTTCTCACGTACCCATGTTAGCCGAGCCTGGACTCGAACTCACGCAGACAGAGGTGAGATGGCAGTGATCCGTAACGGTCAGCGCTTTAGACCACTTGGCCACTCGGGGCCCCAAAGGCATTTAGTATTGTTCACTATAAAGCATGTATTCTGAATTAGTTTGAGGACACATGCACTGTGTGGTATGTATTTTCATTCCTTCTTTTAATCTAACGATGGTAATTAACATTCATATATACAGTATAAAAATGCCAGGTGCTCACTCGTGTAAGTTTCTTTGGTGGGAATGGAGCTACAGCATATGGAGCTACAGCATTCACGGTGATCATTCTTGGGATTGAAATTAATTGCCAACAATTTTATTGTTATGGTTTATTTTTTGTTCTGGTTTATTTTCTGATTTTTGTATTACTGTAGATGAAAAAAATCATAAATTTACGTGAATAATGTTTAAACTTAACATCCTATTTAGTGAAGAAGCAAATTCTTTCTAGTAGAGTAATTATTTCGTCACAACAATATTCACAGGTGATACAACAGAACATGGCTTCCATGGAATGCATATGATGTATCTATTTTTGTAGGACTTTTCTTGTTTTAGGAGTCATGAAAATCAAAGACATAATGTAATAATCGGGAGTTCCTTGCAAAAATCAGGAGATATTATGAAATTGGGAGGTAGGCGTGGAGTTTTTTTTTTCTCCTGGCATGAGAGTTGAGAGGTATGGTGTAAGGTTGCTTACATCAAAGCAAACTACAACTCAGCTTTTATGGTATTAGCATAATTTTCGAAGGATTATTTCTGAAACTTCATGATTGTATTTTGGAGATATCGTTAAAGTTTAGTGCAGTGGTGCCCATGATTCGACTCCAAGGGATGTACTTCAGTCAGCGGAATGTACATCATTCAGCACACATTCAAACCTACAATGTACATGCAGTGGCACCATTATGTAAATACGTTCAGTAGCCTAATTGCGAGCGTTGAATCAAAACGTATTGTTGTTCCTTGTGTTGTCATACTGGGATCAAATTTTAATGAGTTAGGTATTTACAATTTCAAGGCAAAATAAAAATGTAATTACTGGTGCTCTGATATAAAATGTCCAATGCAATAATGCATAAAGAAACAAAAGGGAGACGTAGTGTTACAGCAGCTCGCGATTGCTCAATTCTCATCATTGTTTGATCAAATTATACACAAATCTAAATTAGGCAGAAACAATAAGAAAACAGAAAATTAAATAAATTAATTTTCAAACAATTTTATTCCATTTCTTTTGAATAATTTTACATGCCAAGCCCGAGATAAGTATACGTGTACTTTTTGTTAATATAAGTTTGCCTAAATAAATGCATTTAGAACTTATCACATGCATCTTGTGATATCTCGGAGTTGTGGGTTGGCTTATACGTGGGTCATGCACTTTTTAGTGTTTATACCTGTTCAGTTTGGGGGTGGGTGGGGTAGCTTATATGCAAACGGGCTTATACACGAGTATATACAGTAATGGAAGTTCAATATGAAATTCAACTGACTTTTGCAGGATCAATGAAATTATAGCAGGATCAGTAAATGTGTCTTGACAGGTAAGCAACACCTTCTCATGACAGGTAACCAGCATTTTGTTCTGACAAGTAACCAGTACCTTGTCCAGACTAGTGGTTTGGGAACAACGCTGTCAATCATCATACAACTGACACTAAATGCAAAAGTCTAAATTGTAATACTATATAAAAGCAATTAAATAAAAATATTTTTTCTTTCAGTCCTGGTGACTCTGACATTTGACCCAATTACCCCAAACTCAACTGGTACCTTTCATGTCTGATACAAGAGACATCAACAAAGCTTAATCACTGTCTGTGGCACACGATTAAAGTTGTTTTGTGGAAACTGTTATACTTCTTGAAGCCTCTTAGACCTTGACCTTTTTAACCCCAAACCCAATAAATATCTTCCTTGTCTTAAATACATGCCTTCCACAAAGTGTAGTCAATGCAAATGGAACAAAACTAGTTTTGTGGAAATAGGTTTTCCTTCTTTCAGTCCCTGCTACCCTTGATCCCAAAATGAATAGGTGTCTTCCTAGTCATCAAGGTTACAAAGTTACAAAGGTTACATCCTGAGGAAATGATTTTTTAAGTCAACTTCACCTCAACCTTCCATTGTTTGATCCCCAAATCAATTGATGTCTTCCTTACTGCATATGTAAGGTATTAACCATGTTGTAACTGCTATACAAGTCAAAATCTATCCTTCTTTCAGTCCCAGTGACCTTAACCCTGCACCCAAATCTGATCAGTTTCTTACTACTCCAAAAGGAATCTACCAACAAAGTTTGGTGATGGTAGATAATGGAGAAATGAGTTTTGTTCTGAAACGAAACAGGAAGCATGCAAAGATATGGATGGATGGAATCATAAAGTTCTGTACTCTGCCTTAAGACATGTATAATAATGAGAATAATGTACCTACAACTGCAAATTAAATGAAGCAAAGCAACAGTCTATAGATAATACTAGTCTGATAAATCAACCCAAACCACAATTCTCTACTGATATTGATCGATGATATGTTTGTCTGATGTCACCTGTTCACTAAAATGTGCAATTTTGCTGCATAGATCTTTCCGGAACAAATCTGTGTACACTTTAGACACATACTGATAATTGGTAACAGCCATATCTAGCGCGAAATTTAACTGCTACAGGATAGAGGGTTGTGTTATTTCATGTGGGTTTACAAGTCACCAAACATAGGATTTTTGCTCCAGAAATATGATGTACATGTCACCAAAAAAACCCTTTATCCAACAATAGCTCCACAGCCACAATAAATATCGGTAAGCGTATAAAATGTATACCAATGTGTGCAGCCAAAATTGGTTGCAGATTTTTGCAGGTTTTAATGAATATGCGATACCAGCCCCTAAACCATTAATCAATATCATTACAGGTGAGGGGCTGATTTATTGGCTTATAAACACACATCTTACCGCTAGACTTTTATCTGGCCAACAGAAACCTTCAGCAGAAAAAACAACCCTGGCATCCATCTTTCTGAACTTCTCCAGTATCTCTGATGCACCATTTGTAAAAACTACATCATAACTGAAAATTAAAAAGAAAACAATAGAAAAACCTTAAAAATAAGCAAGCCGATTAGACTCAAAACACAGTATTGTGCACAGTGTTATAACAAAGCAATTTTTATATATATAAATAGTGAAACTATTTACAAAGTACCAAACTTTCAAGCCATCGAGATGGACAACAAATTTGTGATGGTTCTATCTGTTAATACATTCATGAAAAAGTTGTGTAAAGATAATCTCTTCCATACTGGTCTAAAGGTTGTATACTTTTACCAAGCTGTCTGTAGTAAACATATCAAATTACACTACACCCAAAATATAATGCTACTCATGGGAGATAATAAAATGTACAATGTTAGAAGTATCATTGCCGTATCCTTCATATTAACCATTATCCCCAAAATGGAACTCAAGACCACACCAGTGTTACATGAGGTACTGAAATACACTAAAGCAGATTGAACATTGTATCTACAATTATGCCCAAAATGGTATAAATGATCACACCAGTGTTACATGAGGTACTGAAATACACTAAAGCAGATTGAACATTGTATCTACCATTATGCCCAAAATGGTATAAATGATCACACCAGTGTTACATGAGGTACTGAAATACACTAAAGCAGATTGAACATTGTATCTACCATTATGCCCAAAATGGTATAAATGATCACACCAGTGTTACATGAGGTACTGAAATACACTAAAGCTGATTGAACATTGTATCTACCATTATGCCCAAAATGGTATAAATGATCACACCAGTGTTACATGAGGTACTGAAATACACTAAAGCTGATTGAACATTGTATCTACCATTATGCCCAAAATGGTATAAATGATCACACCAGTGTTACATGAGGTACTGAAATACACTAAAGCAGATTGAACATTGTATCTACAATTATGCCCAAAATGGTATAAATGATCACACCAGTGTTACATGAGGTACTGAAATACACTAAAGCAGATTGAACATTGTATCTACCATTATGCCCAAAATGGTATAAATGATCACACCAGTGTTACATGAGGTACTGAAATACACTAAAGCAGATTGAACATTGTATCTACAATTATGCCCAAAATGGTATAAATGATCACATCAGTGTTACATGAGGTACTGGAATATGCTCAAGCAGGTTGAATATCTACCATTATGCCCAAAATGGTATCAATGATCACATCAGTGCTACATGAGGTACTGGAATATACTGAAGCTACCATTATGCCCAAAATGGTATCAATGATCACAACAGTGTTACACGAGGTACTGGAATATACTGTCTGAAGCAGGCTGAACATCGCATCTACCATTATGCCCAAAATGGTATCAATGATCACAACAGTGTTACATGAGGTACTGGAATATACTGAAGAGGCTGAACATCATATCCACCATTATGCTCAAAATGGTATTTCACAACAGTGTTACATGAGGTACTGGAATATACTGAAGTGGGTTGAACACTGTATCTACTGTTATCCCCAAAACGGTATCCATGATCACACCAGTGTTACATAAGGTCCTGAAATATACTGAGGTACTTTAAAGTACGAGACCACTGCATTATCAACTCAGACAGAAAGTACACAGGCTTACACACTATTGGTAATAGGTTCTGTCACTTAATCTAACTGGACTAAATTTGACAATTTAAAGTAGGGTCATGGTTCTGGGGCGTACACAACATCTACTGCTGTAGTGCTCGTGCATTTCTGGGTCCTTCTCCTCCTTTGCCTTTGCCAGACCTAATTAAATAGTGCAACCATCGCACATTAAAGTGGGGTTGTAGTGGCACCATTCCTACAACCACGACCAATTAAAAATCTCAACATTTGAGAATTAACCAGTCGCGCAAGCTCTTGTTAGCGTATGCGACATTAATCCGTTTACGTTAAGTTAAGGTTCCACAAAACTGTACACTGATGAACCCTTGCAGGACAAATAGTAAGTCTCCACTCTGCCTAACTAGTATGTACCCTGCAGTCCTTGAAATCAGACATGATAAAAAAATACATATTGGAAACACAGTACAGCATTTCTCACATAAGATAAGAAGGCCAGACAAAAAAATTAAAAGTAAAAAGGACAGACTTTATTATCAAATAAAGCTATCATTATAAAATATTTGACAAAAAATATGTTTGGTGTATGTTTATCGCATACTGTAATATTTTATTTTGCTAGCAAGATAAGAACTAGGTTGGCACTAGAATCAACCAAGCAGTTGCCAAATATTGCCATTAAAAAAACCTCATATATACAATTATCTAACACACCAGAAAATAAGCTGTACTATGAAATGTTCCAGTCCATATCTTGCTATTATTCAACTTACAGCTTTACCCATTATTAAGCAGTATTTCCTTTCACATTTCCCCTCATTCTCTTAAAGTTTTCTTTCAAATTTAAAAAGTATGGTTTATTGCTAAATTATGTATTTTGCCAGCATTTAATGTATCACATCATTTATACAATCTCAAAAAAGTATGACACTAGTGAATGTCTGCAACTTCAATGCAAAAATCTGCAGACAACAGCACAAACCCCCAACTTCTCGATCACTAAATATCTTTAAATTACTGAGTATGTTTTTATCTAAATGAGTCACCATCCGACGACTGGAGCTTTTGGTGAATGCAAGTCCATACGCAGTAGGATATTAACATGACCAGCATATGTTTTTTACCAACCTGTCAGTAAACATAATGATCAGATCTTCGCGTCCTGCAAACTCAGTCAGTCCT
This sequence comes from Megalonaias nervosa, assembly GCA_016617855.1. NCBI lineage: Eukaryota > Metazoa > Mollusca > Bivalvia > Unionida > Unionidae > Megalonaias > Megalonaias nervosa. The sequence goes on along the minus strand of JAECUM010019062.1, from coordinate 15,056 downwards.
GCCTTCAGCAGATTAATTTTATAACCTCCTCCAGCCGAGTTTGCCACATCTCCCCCTTGCCAGGCTTCCCCAAGTCCATACACCTGCATAAACAGTAGAAGATTTGAGCAATTAAATGCATGCAGGTGCTTCAATATAACATGGCAGTTCATATTTTATTATATACAATATGCATCACATAAAAGCGACTTTCTCAACAGATTATTTGAAATGATTAAACTGATGCTTTGGTTTATTTTACAGAGTGGAATAGAGCTCACTATCAGTACTGTTTATTTACAACTAGTTACTAAATACGATTCATTACTAATTTGTAAATACACTGATTTTTTAAAAACAAAAATTGCTCTGGACAAAGTAGACAAAATCCATGCTAGTATACATATTGAGAAAAAGTCATTATACTTTTTTTTAAACTGGTCCCGTTGGTTTAGATTGTTATTATTTACGGACCCTACCATTTCAACTGTTAGAATCTTTGAGTATGATTACACATGTGAAATTTGTTCACCTTCTAATTTCTTGTGAAAGGCACACAACCTCTGTGAAGAAAATTGATCAAAAACTTCACTTTGTTCATAAGTACTCAAACTTTATCATGTAAATTCAGCTGGTCCATTTTCTACATAATTTGTTAAAAAATTGGAACCTATGAAAAATATCAGCAAATATCAATATATTAAAACACAGAACAATCAGGGAGAAACGCTTACATGTTCCTAAATTTCATTATTTCAATAAATTACATGCATATCTTATGAAGAACAGAAGAGCTAGTAAAAGGAATGGAGTTCTACTAACTTTTCAGTGCTTCTGACAAATTATTCGCTTAATATCAAAAGACACACACTTATTTATATGTATATACAGTATTCACTCAATATAAAATCAAAAGACATACACTTATTTATATGTATATGCAGTATTCACTCAATTTAATATCAAAAGACATACACTTATTTATAAGTATATACAGTATTCACTCAATATAATATCAAGACATAGACTTATTTATAAGTATATACAGTATTCACTCAATATAATATCAAGACATACACTTATTTATATGTATATACAGTACTCACTCAACATAATATCAAAAGACATACACTTATTGATATGTACCTACAGCACCCACTCATTACAATATCAAAAGATTCATACTTATTCATATGAACCTACAGCACCCATTCATTACAATATCAAAAGACACATACTTATTCATATGTATCTACAGCACCCATTCATTACAATATCAAAAGATTCATACTTATTCATATGAACCTACAGCACCCATTCATTACAATATCAAAAGACACATACTTATTCATATGTATCTACAGCACCCATTCATTACAATATCAAAAGACACATACTTATTCATATGTATCTACAGCACCCATTCATTACAATATCAAAAGATTCATACTTATTCATATGAACCTACAGCACCCATTCATTACAATATCAAAAGACACATACTTATTCATATGAACCTACAGCACCCATTCATTCAATATCAAAAGACACACTTATTTATATGAACCTACAGCACCCATTCATTACAATATCAAAAGACACATACTTATTCATATGTATCTACAGCACCCATTCATTACAATATCAAAAGATTCATACTTATTCATATGAACCTACAGCACCCATTCATTACAATATCAAAAGACACATACTTATTCATATGAACCTACAGCACCCATTCATTCAATATCAAAAGACACACTTATTTATATGAACCTACAGCACCCATTCATTACAATATCAAAAGACATACTTATTCATATGTATCTACAGCACCCATTCATTACAATATCAAAAGATTCATACTTATTCATATGAACCTACAGCACCCATTCATTACAATATCAAAAGACACATACTTATTCATATGAACCTACAGCACCCATTCATTACAATATCAAAAGACACATACTTATTCATATGTATCTACAGCACCCATTCATTCAATATCAAAAGACACACTTATTTATATGTATGTACAGTATTCACTCATTATAATAAGAAAAGACACATTGTCACGGAATTGTACATATTTATCATTTATTTATTATTTGGATCAAATACATGTACTCCAGTTTCATTTTTTGTGTACATCATTACCCGAGGGTGGTTTATGTATTATCATATATTATTTTGAAATGGTGAGATCAGTTCATCCTATGCTGCATGAGCAAAAATGCTTAGGATAGGAAAACTGACACATCTACTGGAGTGCACAGGCAGTGTATGGCTACGTGGCCTGTGTATAAATTACGTTGTCACAGAGTAAAAAAGTCACATTATGAGAAATCTTGTCAGTTAGTTAAATATTATTTTCCTATTTGTATTATAGGATATAATTGTTTTATTATCGCATTCATCTTGCATTTTAGCTAATTCCGACTTGTGTTGTATAATGTAATCTTATAGTCTATTTCCTAATTAACCTGTATGTACTATCTGCGTGTGTTCGAGTCTCAGGCTCAGCCAATGTGGGCATGTGAGAAAGCTTGCCAGTAGCTTCTCATAGGTTGGTAGTTCTTTCCGGGGTTTTCCCTTGTTCTTCCTCCACCATTAATACTGGCTGCCATCTATAGCCCATTGTGAGCTGGAAAATGGCGTTAAACTCCACAACAACAACTACCTGTATGTAACTTAACAGAACAATTATATTTGCAATAATGTTGTATTTATTAAGGAAGAGAAGGTGTTATAAGTACTATAAGATTCTTGTCAGATACAGGTTCACTTCTGAACCTGATTATCACCTTGCACAGTAGTCCCAATAATATAATTTGCATAAAATCAACTCGAGTTTACAGTATATAACGTCATTACATACTGTTTGTTATACATGACCGTGTCATTTGTAGTACACAGATTCGGATATTATATTTTCAGCTGACTGACTGATCATTGATGACTGATTGGTGATTGATTGATTGATGGCTGGTGACTGGTGAATGGTAAATGGCAAATGCTGAGTGTAGTGCTTTAGGAGTGAAGGAGGGACAGAGTGACAGTTACGCTGTATCTCCGTATATGCACCGAACTGTAGGTGTTGTTTAGCCATGGTGCTAATTTGGGTTGTGTTATACCTAGTGTGCTGCTGTCCAGGGTGATGTTGGCCCAGAAGAAGATAAAGGTCATCACGTGGTGAAGAACTGAGGCTTCTAGACCAACGGGTCTGCTGAGAACAAGAGTCTATGGATCTTTCGGCAGACCAGGAGGGGCAGACCATTCGGGGTGGCTCCTCAACCATTTGATAGAGCGTTGGGGCTGAGAAGACCTTTTGGATTTGTGTTTGACATATATATGTCCCAATGTTTCATATCATTTTTCACTATCTGAGTGAGAACTCATCATATTTCACTATTTAAGTGAAAACTTGTCATATTTCACTATCTGAGTAAAAACTCGTCATATTTCATTATTTGAGTGAACTATATCATTTTCGTGTGGTAATTGTCAATGTTTACATGAATCCTTTTTTCCATTGTTTGTGTGGAATCACTTTGAATCGTTAATCATTGTATCTTTTTACTATTTAAGGTTTTTTCTTGCATATCAGTTCACATTTTATTTAAATCGCAATACATTATCAGGTTCATGCACATTTTGTTAAATATCCAATATTTGGATTTTGTTGGCGCACGAATCAAACAGTTTTTTCACTGAATCATTTGTAAATAAACACTGTATTTTTTTTTGTTACCATCAAAAGTGTTCATTATAATCCGACCCCAACCATGTTATCTTGTTACATACATACTTATTTATATGTACAGTACTCACTCATTATAATATGAAAAGACATACTTATTATATGTATAGTACTCGCTCATTACAATATCAAAAGACACATACTTATTTATATGCATGTACAGTACTCACTCATTACAATATCAAAAGACACATACTTATTTAAATGTACATACAGTAGGGATGAAACGATACACCTGTGCCTTGTATAGATACAATTCATGATACACAGCCTGCGATATGATACATATTGACACACATATGAACTTGATGATCTTTCCATCTCTGGAAGGTAGGTGGTGCCCTCTTATGTATGTTGACATTCTGTTGTATTTCCAGTATGCAAATTACATACAGACGTATAGTTATCATATAGTTACCAAAATACTTTCAAACAGATCACCAGTTGGATCTCAGTAACTTTTATTCAACGTTTTAGGCCAATTAATGGTGGCTCCATTTAACTCACTTTAACCACCATGACCTTTGTTTTGCACAGCATGAATGCTTTGAAAACATCTTATAACCAATTTCATGTCTCACTTAAACTTGGAAGACATTACAGTGTTATCTTCAAAACAGAAGAAATAATGCAGTTTCCTCATGCAAAGAATATCTCATCTAGAACAAATCCGGGCATGGGAATAAGAATGAATATCAACAAAATCTATCACATTGTACTTCATGCAGATGCAAAAGACTGCTGTGGCCATAGGTATTTGTATTTGTTAGTGAAGAAGGAAAACTATTGATAACACCCAGTCCTATTATATAATTTTTTTAAAACTTACACAAGGTGATAAAACTAAGTGGTTTGAAATCTCCGCAATCACTGATTTTTTTAAAACTTACACAAGGTGATAAAATTGAGTGGTTTGAAATCTCCGCAATCACTGATTCTGTGCTACTTTTATTTATTTCAGGTTAAATATCTCTGCATAAAGAGAGAAATTCCAAATCTGTTCCAACTGAACAATTTAAGGAGAGACGCTGCCAGATTTTATCTTACAGGAGACCTCCCCATTTGTCAAAGAAAAAAGGGGGAGTGGTAAAAGGAGGGTGAGGAAGAATTGACCATATTTCAATATTTACATAAACTTCAGTATTTGTCTCTCTTTCTTCCTGCTCCACTTCCTTAGAGCTCTAGTGAAATTAGCATCTTAAAAACTGTCACCTCTAGTTGTATAAGCAATAATATCTTAATTATTTCTGAGCATACTCTGTTCCTTATCTGTGTATGAATATTGTTCTGTGCTTCCTTCTGAAGGGGCATTTACATTGCTAGCTTTGTCTGCTTGAATATGTTGAGAAACTCACCTTTATGACTGTTATGTACAATTTACCAGAGCTCACAGATATTATCTTTTGGATACATAGGTTTCCAAATTAGGATTTTTCACCAACATAAACTGGCTTTGTTGAATCAGTAGTTTACTGACTATTATGCCAGATTTTTGTATCTGTTCCATAATGCTGTATTAGGGTTTAGTCCATCAATGCCCTAGTCTGCTTGTGCAGACGAAGGTGCTGAAATAAATATCTTTACTTCTTAATTTCATTTTTTTTACCCATATTTATTCAGTTTATCTTAACCCTGATATGGATATATGGTTTTGTAGCACATGATCCATAGGGCTAAATTGATTGATTTTTAAAAAAATGAAAATTGCATTATACTTTTAAATTCGCTGTATTTTAATGAGGCTCAGTATTCTGCCCTTTTAACATTTAATTTTGAAATGCAACTAAAAGGGAGACTGACCGCTATGCCACCTATTTTTGTCCATCCAACATGTACATTGGACTCATATTTAACAACATTTTTGGGCTCAAAATCACTCACTGGGTATCTCCCTTGACATTTTCCCAGCACCAATAATCCAATATACTCATAACTTTAAAAATGATTTTCATCATCACTATCATCAACCACTATTTGCCGAACAAAATCGTAATGAACCACACCGGGAATCCAACATTTTGGGTTTTCTAGGTGGCCATATTTTAAACATGCATTGTAAAACTTCCATCATGAAAGGTTCAGACTACACCATAATGCTTATTCCTGGGCACATTGTGCCAATTAAATTTAGTTTAACAAGCATTCATGTAATGCTTGAAGAACCCAGATGTTTAAACAGTTGCCTACTCGAAAAACATATGCTGCGACAAGAATGGTTAAATAAAATTGTATACTTCGCTGAACACATTTTCATATGCGGGACTGTCAACTAATTTACTGTTCTCCAAGTGTGTGAATTCGCAAAAATTTTGCACGATTCATGCAATTGCCCACCCTGACATCGTCTCTTTTTAAGTACTTTACATATCAATTAATGACTTTTGCGCAAAGTCTCTCTGTTGATTTGCCAATACTTCCTGGGAATATGCTATATTAATTTCTGACTGAAGGTTATTGTTTAACCTGGACTGGAACAAGCAATAACCACCAAAGAGAATTCAGTGTAACCATTTCACTGAGCGATGCATAGGTAGTGTATCTTTCAAACTGTCCAAAGTAGACATAGAAAGTTTGCATAAAAGTGGTTATTAAATGATAAGTAAAGTATTTCATTATACAAGTGAACACGTTTGGAATGTATAGTATAAGCTGAACATACTGCTGGGTAAAGATAATTAGTAATGGGGGGGCAGCAGGGGTTACGCTATCAGGCAAAGTGGGCAATTAAGTCGCCTAAAAATTATAAACTTCGCCTTCTTCTGTTAGGAAAGCGAAAATGACTTCGCCCTGTGATTTTTTTAGCGGTACATTGACAAATTATACTTTTTGAGATGCCCCCTCACCTTAGGCAGGTTTATTCTAATATTATGTTGTAGCGAAAGGTATTCTTCAAGCCATCAGTAGCTAGGCCTAGTTTTGATACCAATTACGCTGACAAACAACCTCTTGCACATTCACAGGCATGTGTTTTGATAGCTGATTGACCATTAACCATTTCCCAAGTTGGCAACTAAGGCCCCTATCACTACCCGATTTACGCATGTTATCCTTCGATGACAAAAACGTACAAATAATGTGGGCATGTGAGAAAGCTTGGGTCGGTGGTTCTTTCCGGGGTTTTTCCGGGTTCTTCCTCCACCATTAATACTGGCCGCCATGTATAGCCTATCTTGTGCTGAAAAATGTTCGTTAAACCCTACAACAACAACAACAACAACAAACTTGTGTTTCAAAACTTTAACAATAGTATCTATATAGCAATTTGTGTTTTAAGAATAAAATCGGTGATCTGAATATTTTAACTGCCTCTTGTATACTATTTCGTAATAAAATTAGTTTGAAACTGTAAGTGTACCAGTAACGGGGAAAACAGGGCGGACATCGCTATGTCTGGGAAGTACCAGTTTATTAGATTGTCTGTTTTCGTAAATCATCGAGCAAATATATACCGAAAAATATACAATTCATAGAAAGCAAAGCCTAGGTATTATGCTATTTAAGATTTAACTTTAAAATGCAATTATATAGGTCAGAAACGTATGAGACAATGCTATGTTGTGGAATTCGCGAGAAGCATTGTAAGGTCAAAGTTGTTTTCTAACGTGACTCGTATTTGTGAAAATACAGAAAAAAGCTGTGCAGCTGATAATATTTAATCAATGCCTAAAATTAATACAAGTACGTAGACAAATAAATAAACCATAAATTTGCAATCCTATCATTGACTGTTGTAAAGAAGCTATATAAAGTGAGTGATTACATTATGAAAACCCTCCTTCTAAAAATAGGTGCACTCATGACTGTGTTGATTCGGTTGGAAAGCGGGGTTTAGTTCATATACTGACTATAAATGAGTCATGTCAGTAATTTTATGCATTTTAGTGTGTTATGTATGAATAGTTAATGTTTTATCCGCAACAAAGAAATGAGGACACTTGTGCATTTGCCCTCATGTACATGGTACAGGGGTTGTGTCGAACACATTTAGAATTCTTTGAAAGTGCCATAATTGAGAACTTTTAAAAAATATTTGTAAAAAAAATAAATACAAAAATATATTTTAAAAAAATTGATTAAGGGCAGTTGATTAAGCATTTTTACCAACTTTCACTAACAATAATGTAATCTAGTTACTCAGTTAAATTTTGTTACTTTCAGCACTTGCAGTTTCTATTATTCTCTTTTAGAGTCATATGGCCAAAATAACTAAGAAAATTTTCTACTAGAAAATAAAGTATTGCTTAAAGCCAATGTTAAATGCAAATATGAATTCAAATAAGAGAATACACATGATATCATTTTATCTATATATATATATATATATATATATTGCGTTTCTTGCTTCGCGTCCACTTCTCCCTGTTGAGCTCTCACTTCTCCCTGTTCTGTCCAAAAGAAGTCACTTCTCCCAAAATTCAAGTCTAGCTTGACCCCTGGGGCAGATTACAAACAATGTCACTTTGTTAATTTGTCGATGGCGAGTGAGTATTCTCAATGATCATTTTTGTTGTTACTAATAAAAATGAGTGCCTGTGACTGCAAATGCTATTTCAGATGAATTATAATTTTGCAGAATAACAAGGCAAACTAATAATAATTATTCATGACTGCTGAAGACTAAAATAACCTGCATACGTAAGTATCGTTTTGTATCGATTCTCAGACTCTTGTATCGATTAGTGTATCTTTACAGCAAAAGTATCGATGCATCGTTTTAACCCTAATGTACAGTACTCGGTCATTACAATATCAAAAAGCACATACATATTTATATGTACCTACAGCACTCACCCATTACAATATCAAATGACATACACTTATTTACATGTATGTACAGTACTCACTCATTATAATATGAAAAGACACTTATTTATTGCTACCTACAGAACCCACTCATTACAATATCAAAGGTCACTTATTTATATGTACACACAGTACTCACTCATTACAATATCACAAGACATAAACTTATTTATATGTACATGTACTACGATATCAAAATACATACACTTACCGATATTTACATACAGTACTCACTTATTACAATATCAAAAGACACTTATTTATATGTATATATTGTACTCACTCATTACAGTATCAAATGACATACATTTATTAATATGTACATACAGTAATCTCATAATATCAAAAGGCATAATTGTTTATATGTACCCACCGTACTCATTACAATATTAAAGTCATACACTCAAATGACACATATTTATATGTACATGCAGTACTGACTCAGTACAGTACCCGTCATTATAACTGATTTCCTGCTAAAAGGCAGCTATGGTCATGGATCCCATTTTATTATGCAATATACTAAAACCTGTCCTTTAAGACCATTCTCATAAAAGACCACCTGCCCTGAAAGACCATACCCTCAACGTCTCTCAAGACAGGTTCTACTGTATTTAAATTATATGTACAATGTATTTCATTATAAGACAATCTCATTATAAGGTGGTATACTTCATGACTCCCATGACCAGCATTATAATGACAGAGTGCTATATACATAAAATTTAAATACATCACATGAATTTCATAAAAACGGTGTCAATGTTAACAAAAAGATCAAGGTGTATTTTACTGATAATGGAAGTGAAATGTTAGCAATGTGATAGCTGTAATACATTCAACTATCCTACACAATGTCAAACAATCTAAACAGGAAATTCCATATGAAGTTCTTAGTACATACCTCATCCTCTTAACAATCTTCACAGTGCTTGTCACCAAACTAAATCCATCCTAACTGTACAGTTTATGAGTGATGATATTTCTCACTTCTCTGTGTGCTTGAATGTATGCATGAGAGAAACAACCCCTGCAATGTGTGCATGGGAAAAACAACCCTGCATTATGTGTGTGTGCATGGGAAAAGCAACCCTGCATTGTGTGTGAGGGCAGTGTGGTGTGGTGTGGTGGGAGAAACAACCCCTGAATGCTCTGCAGCTTTAGAATGTTTAGCCCTGGAATATGACAAGAGTGAGGTTTGTAAATAACTGCTATGTTTTATAACTTTAATCTAATCTGGAAAAAATTCTTACAAATTGTAAAGAATGGGATGCAAAGTATGGTCCCAATTAAGAATCAAACCTGCAATCAGGCGTAGACCCATTGCGACTAAAAATATCAAACCCTGACTAATTACACACCTCACCCTTTGGCTTAACATTCATCACCAAGTGTTATTAAAATTCACCATTCAGCTAAATACAGAAGAATGCATCCTCTACAGTCTCACCATACAGTTAAAAGCGGCCAAAAATACAACTTCCTCTGTGTCACCACTCAGCTAAAGTGGTCAAGAATGCATCTTCCACTGTGTCACCACTTAGCTAAAGTGGTCAAGAATGCATCTTCCACTGTGCCACCACTTAGCTCCTTCCTAAAAGTCCAAGGAGCAGGAGTGCATGTTGCAAAATTGTCTTACCTTCAAAATGATTCAATCCAAGCATGAAGATATAAACAAATTTAATAATAGAAAATGTAATCAACAGAGAAGATGACTACATTATATATTAGCACATTATTTTAAAAGTTGAATAATGCAAATATCAAAGTTCTCTCTTATTTTGATTTTCTGTCACAATGGCATGGGAGATATAAGGAGATGTGATTCCAATGATCGCACCTCAGAGGATATTCTTCAAGTTGCTATTAAAAGTATTCTCACCTTTAGGTCTAAGTCATATTTTTTTGTAGACCGCACATATCTAAGAAAGCCATCTGTTTCATCTGTTGCTACAGTAACTATAAGTAAACCTACAAAAAAAGAAATATATCGCTGACAAATGTGGAAAATATAATTATGCCTGTTTATGATTTATAGATTATACCCAACAGACAAATGTGGAAAATATAATTATGCATGTTTATGATTTGTAGATTATACCCAACAGTAAAGCTGTACCGATTAATTGGCCATACTCATAATCGGGCTGATTACTAGAACAATCTGTATCGGCATAAATAATCGGTGCCAATGTAAACAAATTTCCAAAACATAAATTCAATCATAACATTCATCTTGACATGGCTTGAATTTTAACTCAGAATTAAATAGTGGAAATTAAGGAATAAACATTGGGGGTTAACTGAAAGATAATATATTCTTAAAAGTAAATACAATTTAACACACTTGCTGTAAACTACCTGCACACAACAAATTATCAATACCATTCATGCACTCATCCCAATCACAGCAACCAACCAGGCAATGAGGCCTCGTGTGGCTGTTGAACTTCCAGCATACACATTAGCAGATAGCTAGGCAGATTAGATAGCTAGCGAAATTTGCAACTACTACGAAACTATGACTCACTATAGTTAATCTGTTCTTTAGCCAGTCCTGCAATGCTGCTAATCAACGAATAATGGTCGCACACTGAAGCAGCTGAATGCTGACATACAAATATTATGCAGCATTGATATTGGCATGCCAGCACCAGCGACATTACCTCTGGATACCCCAGCTGCTGAGCTGCTTCAGTGCGCGACTCACAGTGTGGTGCATGCATCCATCCACGTGGACAACTTAGTAGTAACTTACTTGATGTAAAACATTGTTTCAAGAGCGCAAATCAATTGGATTATTAATATTGACTAGCGATTGTACACTATTAAATATACTACCAAGCCTATGCATAATGTTGAACTTGAAATACTCAAGTCTAGTCTGGAATTAATTCAAAGTAAATGCAGTCGACGAGTCCAAAGCAAATTGCACACTTTGCAAAGCATGCATTTCCAGAGGTGGAAAGGATTCTAAGAACTATACATTAAATCTTGTCCAGCACTTGCGCTGCAAGCACATCGTCGAACATGGCCTGTTTCTGGCAGATAAAAAAGAAAAGGATGCTGCACAGTTAACCTCAGCAGCTGCAGCAACTCCTCGTACTCAGACTATTGACGCCATGCTGGAACGGAAGCAGCCATTTGCATTTGACGACCCAAGAGCTATTATTTGGCACAAAGCTATTGCAGAGTTCATGGCAGTAGATATGCAACCATTTTCCGTTGTTAAAGACATTGGATTTCGACGTCTGATGGCCAAGGCAGAACCGCACTATAAAATTCCAAGTCGGATGTACTTTTCCACATCTTTGATACCTGACATGCATAAGGCGATACAAAGTAAGGTGTGTGATTTAGTTTCTGCCCAATCTGACCCTAGTTTGACCTCTGATGCATGGTCAGACCCATCCATCGGCGTAACCTTGTTGAGTCTTACGGCACACTGGCTGACAAAGACTTTCAGCGGAAACAGGTGATTTTAGCAGCAACGCCTCTCAATGAATCATACGCAGGAGAATATTTGGCGAGCAAACTGGAGAAATTATGCGTGAAATGCAACATTCCCAAAACTCTTATCCATGTTCATCTGCATGATGGAGGTGAAAACATGGTTAAAGCAATGCGTCTGGCTGAAATCGAAAGCATCAGCTGTTTTGCACACACACTGCAGCTCATTTGTCAGTGATGGCATTCTGTCGCAACGAGCTGTCAAAGATGTTCTGGCGATCTCGCGATCCATAGTCAGCAAGTTCCAGCACTCCATCCTGGCACAACAACAGCTCGAAGAGCAGCAGGAAAAATTTGGCATTGCCCATAAGAAACCCATCCAGGATGTCCAGACACGCTGGAATTCTACATACATTATGTTGGTTTTGTTATATGAACAAAAACAAGTCTTGGGGGCTTATGTTACTCTCTATGACCTGCCTAGCCTAACAGCCCAACAGTGGGTCTTGATTAACAATATTGTGGACATGTTAGGCCCATTCGCGGGCATTACCAAGGAAGTAAGTGATAGCCAAACATCAGTATCTGTCATTCTTCCTATGCTGAAAATGCTCCAAATGTTGTTGGCTCGAGAGCATGAAGTGAGTCAAGGTATTCAGAATTGCTTAGAGCAGAATGCATCATAGTTGCATCAGCTGACAAGCAGGAGGAACCCCCGACCAAAAAGAGAAAAACAAACTGAAACAAATGCCACTGGACCATCAACGTCGAGTCTCTGGGATTTATTTCTGTGGCCTGTGATGAACCTGTCCGTGCCATCAATGAAACAACCCACGTGGATGACGCCGTTGACACGATGCTTGAATTGTATCTGGCCAGCCCTCTGTTGCCACGAGAAGACATATACGGCTGGTGGAACACTCACAGGTTTCAGTTCCCCTACTTGGCCAAATTAGCTAGACGCTATTTGTCTGCACCAGCTTCAAGCGTTCCGAACGAGCAGCTGTTTAGTGGCGCAGGCCAGACTTTTTCGGATCATCGTGGATCGTTACTTGGCGAGAAGGGAGAAATGTTACTGTTGCTTAAATACAACCTACCTCAACTTGGCTTTCAGTATTAGCTGCAACCAGCATACAGTGACGTCTAACTTTAGTCTTAAAGCATGCGTATTATTAATTTTAATTATTATTGGGCTATCGCTATTAACATGTTTTAGCCATTTACTGAAATCTAGTAATGGCGACCTGCATCACTGAACCTAAGTTAAAAGACTAGCTTAATACATTTTCATTCATTTATATCTTGAATTGGCAAACCATAAGTTTTATCAGTGTTAGTTTTAAAGTTTTTCAAGTTTTATGTTTGTGTGAGCGTTGTTTTCTATAAATAGCAATGTACTTCTTATCCGGTTCCTCTTTGTTTTTGTATAGAAGTTCAAAATCACTTGCCACATAAACAACCTTGTTATAACTCACACGGCAAAATACCTGCTTGCATTATACTAATAGGTTTATGTTTCTGAACCAGTCATTGTTATAAAACAAATAATAATGAAATAATCAATCTCATAATTGGTATCGGCAATTTTAATAATTGGCTATACACAGTATCAGCATAATCAGCAAAAAGTGACATCGGTACAGTTTTACCCAACAGTAGTATCTCCAAAATTTTAACAATGTGTGTGTGCATGTATGTAGAGAGAGAGAGAGAGAGAAAGAGAGCATATCTGTAAAATGATCAAACAAAAATTTTTATCTCTCCCTCTCAGCAGACAAATTTGCAAAAAACCATGACTCTATCAGGCAACAAGACTGCAAAATCAGGCCTGGAAATTCACACAATTTCTCAACCTGACCACTCACTTAAACTCAGCTCTTGATATTTAAAAATACACAAACTGATTCATGTACTAAGAAACTACAGTTTATTTAGTTCATGAATGATATCAAATATTTAGTTATTTTGTACAAAGTTAACCATTATTCAGTCCAAAGAAACAGTAAACGTATCTGAGTTTTAGTGTATACTCAATTTGAGCTTTTTCATAAATGTTGGTGCCAACTGCCCAACAAAATCATCTGGATATCCAACTAAAAAATTTGTCTAACACAATTCTTATGAAATGGATAACTATTAATAAATTAAGTTTTATTCCCATTTTTATGATTAATCAAACTATTTACTTCATTTCTCCAGATTTTAAAAAATGATTTACTCAAAATAAGCATTTTAATACACTTTCAGAATTATTATGAGCTTTTCCCCTGATGTGTATATTAAGCTTATGCCAATTTAAATACTTTTTTGCTCTTTAAGCCAAACGATCTTCATATGAATAAATCATGAAAGTTATCAACCTATCTGTGTTAAGTTAAATTGCCTGTCTCTCATGCAAAAAAAAATAAATAAAAGGCACAATCATAAATATAATACACAGGTATAAAATTATGAGTGTAATTGCTTCTAGAAAGCATCATATGGAGGGATTTGAAAGTAACTACAGATACAATTTAAGCATATTACAGTCTAACCAAAGACAGTCCAAAACTGTTGACTAAAGTTACTGTGATAACTATATATACTTGAATACAAGTTAAATCCAACTGCAACAAAATAGACCCTGACACTGAATAATGCATCAGCATATCAGGGTATACATTGGTTATTCTGCTAATTATTCATTGCAAACTAGAGAGACACAGATTTGCCAGCATATTATGCAATGGCTGATCTGGGTCTGTGCAGTTTGCACTTTACTTATAAGCAAGTACTTTGAGTGAAGATTTGTTCCTGGCAACTTCTCCTTGGCTCATTATTGTTGTGTAACAATACTCTAATCAGTATGATAAAGCATTAATGTGAGTATATCATCTGGCATTAGTTAATCCTGAAAAGCTACACAATACCCATGATCCACTCAGTCCACTGAACCCCATGCTGGCTTGCTGAATAGATTGTACCCATCACATAAGATAGCTTAAGGCTATCAAATTTCATTAGTTGTCAGAAATATTATACAGATTAGGATTTGCTTAGGCACTAATCAAGAGCATATGGC